>JAFBJW010000495.1:0-49863 GCA_016785235.1 Pseudorhombus dupliciocellatus | reverse complement strand
ACTACCAATTTGGAAGTCTGATTAATAATTAAATTAATAACTATAATCAAATTTACCACACTAATAGTTAGCAAGGTTGAAGGATATGGAGTTCTTTTACAACATAGAGGTTGGCAAGATTCACTTTCATACAATATTAATAAAGAGTCGTGTTATAAAAATAAACATTTATTACAAACATAATAAAAGTCTAAACACACAAACTACAAAGGGATATACGTACTATGTACAGATGTGTGAGTATGCGTGCGTGCGCATTTGTGTGTGTGTGTGTGTGTGTGTGTGAGTGAGTGAGTGATTCAAAATGGCTGCTGGCCACAGAAAAGACAATGGGCCCCCTGGAGTGATGGGGACCATGTGACTGAGTTCACATGTGAGATAAGGGTGGAGATGACCATGTGATGTGTTGGTGCTCAGGTTAAAGAAAGGAGTTAGATGCATGAACGGTGAAGAAACAGCATAACAGAACTAACATCGACTTTCGAATAACACGCTACCACCTTTACAACACGCATGTAGGCCCAACTATGGTTCACAAATACCAAGGCCCAACATATATAATATAATTTGTCAGACTACTCTCAGACAAGGTCACAAAGGGCAGCAGACAAGTGAGAGGTGAAATAAAGGGCAGCAGTGGGTACGTGCTGCAGAGCATCCTGTCTGTACATCTGTAGACGAGAAGTGAAAGGTAAGACAAGGAACAACAGTTCTGCGAACCAAACCTGCACGTACCAGCACACACAGTGGAAAAACCCCATCTAAGGTATATGAAGCGGATGTGACATAATCCACAAAACCTAAAACGATATAGATAAAAGGAACGGCAGAACTTCCTGTCGGGGTTCGGTTGTTCACTCTTCTCTACCTGTAGAGAGGGCTGCTCGATCCACTCGTGGCGACAAGCCAACTTGAACCCAGAGATCTCTGTAAGTCATTATTACATTGTGTCATAAATCAACTGTATTCCATTGTCACTTTTTGATTGTGCATCTTCATTACTGGCTTTCACCTTTGAGCACACTGGGACGTGGAGTCCGGTCCCTTGGCCAGGACGGCCATAAAGCGGACATATAACAAGCACTTCTAGGCTAACACCATATGAAACATTGTTTGGTAGACCATATAGACTACCTCAATTCACAAACCAGTGGGAAACTGATGACAAAGCCAATTTAGCTGATTACATGAGAAAAATATTGGAGAAACAAAAGCAAAAAAAAAAAAACAAACTAATGAAGACCTTTCTATTTCCCAACAGGAAACCCACCTGGTGGAACCAGGAGACTGGATTCTCGTAAAGAGTGTAAAGAAGAAATACTGGCAATTAAGACTCAGGACGGTACCTACTGGCCATCAGGGCAGAGCCCTGAGGCAAAATATTTTCACAATAAAGTAATATTAAAAAGGCAGGGATCAATACTAAACATTCGACTGGCCATGGGAAATGAAACCCTTAGACCGCCCTTCGCAAGCTTATACAATACCTCCTGTTGGGGGTTTCTCCTGTGGGCCTATTCCTCAGGGACGGATCCCTATTTCCCTTTGATAGTTAGCGAAAACCGTACTATGACTCTGTTGGAAAGCCCTAAAGTTAGTAGATACACTAAAGAAGACAAAGTTATTGTACAAAATATAGCCCTAAATGATTATGATGTGGAAATCTGACGGTGTGGACTTCTGACATTGTGGACATCAGACATCTGAGTGGGGACATCTGAAGGTGTGAACAACTGACTTCTGACAATGTGGACATCAGATATCTCACAGTGTTGACATCAGATATCTGACGGTGGGGACACCCGAAAGTGAGGACATCTGACATCTGACGGTGGGTCATCCGAAATGAGGACAACTGACATCTGACAATGTGGACATCAGATATCTCATAGTGTTAACATCTGATATCTGACAGTGGGGACACCCGAAAGTGAGGACATCTGTCATCTGACGGTGTGGACATCTGAGATCTGACGATGGGGATATCTGACATTGTGGACAGCTCATATATGATGGTGGGGACATCTGACATGTTATGGTGGGGAAATCTGACTGTGTGGTCATCACCTGATAGTATGGACAACCAACATTTGACAGTGGGAACAACTGATTGGGAGGACATCTGACATCTGGGGTTGGAGACGTGATGGTGTGTACATGTGACGATGTGGACATCTGATGGTGGGGACATGTGACGTTGTGGACATCTGACATTTGAAGTCGTGTTAGTTTGTTTTTTTCTTATTTTAATCTGAGCACCAACACATCACACAGTCATCGCCACAGACTTATCACACATGTGATCTCAGCCACATGGTCCCCATCACTCCAGGGGACCCACTGTCTTTGTCTTTGGCCAGCGGCCATTTTGAATCTTTAACACTCTCTATCACACACACACATAACTTTTTCTAGTGCGTAGACTTTTATTAAGTTCTTCATAAAAGTTTATTTTTAAAAAACGACTTAATATTGTATCAGCGAATTTTGCCAATCTCTTCATTGTAAAGGACTTTATATCCTTCAACTTTGTTAACTATTAGTGTGGTACATTTGATTATAGCTATTAATGTAATTATTAATCAGACTTCCAAATTAGTAGTTAATAATAATATGAGCCTAATAATTAATAAATAAGCTGTTTGTTCCCCTTCCTTTGAAGGGTTCTGTTTTATAAATGTAAATTTTTGTCAAATATGCATATTGGTTTATAATATTCATATTAAATAATCTTTTACTGATAGCTAAATTAATTGATTAAATACAAGTACATTATTTAAGGTTACCATACTTAAGGGTATATTCCTAACATTTTGGTACCCGTGTGAGGCCTATGCCTAGTTTTAGCTCTTTTAAACTGTTTTTCCTCCGACTTTTCCTGTTGGCATATTGAATCCCTTACATATCCAATGGATACTTTTGTCAGTTTTAAAACATCAGGAGCCAGTTTTCTTTCTTATTCGAGAGGGGAACTACTGACTCTGAAAACAATGGGGAGTGCCGGCATACCACACCACATTCCAGTGGAGCTGAGGAAGAGACCCAGGGGCTGCAAAGCGGGGGCTAAGCTAAAGGCTAAGCAAGAGGACAAACGGCGGCGCTACAAACCATCCGTTCCTTCCGTCATCATGGGGAACGTGAACTTGCTGCCGAACAAGCTCGACGAGCTTCGTGGACTGAAAAACCAGCGTGCTTACCGGGAGAGCAGTTTGTTTATCTTCACAGAGACGTGGCTAACCCACCTCTTATCAGATGCTAACGTGGACCTGCAGGGATTCACCGCAGTGCGAGCGGACAGAGACACTAAAGCATGCTGAAAAAACAAAGGTGGGGGGCTCGTAATATACGTCAACAACCGCTGGTGTAATCCAGGACACATCTCCGTGAAGACAGTCCTATGTTGCCTGGACTTGGAGCTACTAGCTGTTAGCCTCCAGCCATACTATCTGCCGAGGGAGTTCAGTCACGTGATCTCTCTCTGTGTTTGCATTCCTCCGAGGGCAGATGCAGCCAATGCATGTGAGATGATCCACTCCATCACATCAAGGCTGTAGACACAACATCCTGAGGTGTTTTTCATCATTTCTGGGGACTTAAATCATGCTACTTTGGACTCAATGTTGGCTGCTTTTTACCAGGCTGTGGATTGTCCTACGAGAAACAACAGGACAATTGACAATTTACTGCTGTATGCTAATGTAAGGGATGCATACAAGGTCACACCCCTCCCCCCCCTAGGGAAGTCAGACCACAACCTTGTTCACTTGCAGCCAAAATACATCCCCTTGGTCCAAAGACAGCCTGTCACCGCTTGCTCTGTGAGGAGGTGGTCCCCTGAAATGGAAGATGCCCTCAGAGACTGCTACAGCACCACAGACTGGGATGTGCTACTTCCACATGGTGAGGACATCAATGGGCTGACTCACTGTCTCACAGATTACCTCAACTTCTGTGTAGACGTGATCTGCCCTGCTAAGACTGTTCGCTGTTATCCTAATAACAAACCCTGGGTTATACAGGAGGTCAAAGCTGTCCTCAACAAAAAGAAGGCTGCATTCAGGAGTGGCGACAGGGAGGCAATGAGAAGAGCACAGCGGGAGGTGAAACGATGTGTGAGGGAAGCTAAGGACAGCTACAGGAAGGAGTTGGAGCAGAAGCTGCAGCAGAACAACATGAGGGAGGTCTGGGAAGGTGTGAAAACCATCACAGGCCATAAGACAAAGACCAGAGCAGTAGGGGGGACAATAGAGAGGGCCAACGAGATGAACAACTTCTTCAACCGGTTCAACCAGCCCGTGTCCTCCCTACCCTCCCCCTCACCGCAGCCACCCCCTCTTCTTCTTCCCTCAACACACCTCCCCCCAGTCATGGCAACAACACCCCCCTCCCCCTTCATCACCTCTACGCAGACACCAGTCATCTCCGTGGACCAGGTCAGAGGTCAACTGAGGAAGCTACACCCCAGGAAAGCAGCAGGCCCAGACAAGGTGTGTCCTAGACTCCTGAAGACCTGTGCTGCGGAACTGGGTGAACCACTCCAGAAGATCTTCAACCTCAGCTGGGTAGAGTGCCCACCCTCTGGAAGACGTCGTGCATCGTTCCAGTTCCCAAGAAGAACTGGCCCAGCGAGCTGAACGACTACAGACTAGTGGCGCTCACCTCTCACCGAATGAAAACAATGGAGCGGCTCTTCCTCAGCCTCCTCAGACCCCAGGTGCAATATGCACAGGACAGTCTGCAGTTTGTTTACCGGGCAGGCGTTGGAGTGGAGGATGCCATCCTTTACCTACTGCACTGAGCCCACTCACACCTGGATAAGGGAAAGGGCACTGTTTTGTGCCCTTATTTTGCAGGATCGAGGAGGTGGGCACAGGAGCTTCAGGAGGGAAAAAGGAAACAGTAGACTGTCTTGCTAGAATAATGTGTCAATTTATTCCCCACAAGCACAGCTCAAACACATACAAACAATCATTGGTGAATCTTCAGCAGTCCTCTTACCGTGACACTGGACTGGAGAGCCGACAGTCCGGGCAGAGTAAGCTTCAAACCAGGCTGGGCGTTCGTACGAAACCCGCAGCAGACTCTACCTAAACGAGGGCCTTCCCCATTCTTTATACTTTGCTCAGACAAAGCTCATGAGCAGGCGGGGAGGGCCAGTCCCTGCCAGCGGGTGAACCTCCGATGAGTCCCATGTCCTGTCCCGAAAACATGCTCTCGAGACAGGCCTTATCAAGCGAAAACATGTTTTCGAGACAAGAGGAATAGTCCTTGAGTGATCTCACAGTGTCCTTTCTCCCCAAACATTCCTTAGCAAAAGCACGCAATTTATTCCATAGATATCAAGTAGGCCAGTTATACAGGCCCTAACTGAGACAGGTTATACAACATTTGAGGTTTTGTCAGGACAATTAACACTTTTCCATCTCATTCCACCCCTTGGCCTGACAAAAACTCATTTAATTCATAACTCAAGACGGGTATCAAATGAAATATTCTCATTATAGATATTACAGTTGTTTTGAAAGTGTAAAGCCCAATGATGCCCTTCAGGCTGAGTTGACTATGATTTTCATTGTAGGGCAGTATTATAAAGTCTCTGCATGAGAGATTGTTTTACCTTTCGAATACAGAATCATGTAAGCAGATTAAATAAACTTAGCAAAGCAATTACAATAATAAACACCAACAGTGGGGGCACCAAAGTGTGTCTAGCAGTTACTGACAAGCCTGTGAATATATCCCCCCAGTGATGAGCAGAGTCCTGCTCCATCAGCTTGGCGGAATGCAATACCCGTCCTTGTGACATCATAGTGGACACCTGCAGTCTGGAAACGTTAGACATATGAGAATTGAGAATTTGTTGCAGTTCCGTGGACAGATTCAGTGTGCCTCTGAAACGATCCAGGGAAACCTGCCATGGGATATTCAGCGTTCTCCACTGCACCTGTGTCAATCGAGTCCCAATACTGTAATTAGTCAGATAGTAGGTCACATTATTCCAGTGCCACAGATGAACACCACGCAGGCATCCGGTGTAGGGTACCCGAGGCAATTGTGAATGATATTCCATCATGGCTACGCACAGAGTGTGTGGGCCAATCTGCCATAGCATATTTCTAGATGGTTCATGTTACCAATCACATAATGCATCGTCTTTGATTATGCATGGTTCCTGATATGATTCACGTAGTAGGCAAGCAACCCCCTTATCTGTTTGGTCACACATGTGTGGGTCATAGGTGAAGTTGGTATGTGGGCTGTACCAATCGCCCCTGAGTTTCAAAAACCAATACCCAGATGTAGTTATCAGAGGTAACACGTGGTATTGACATATAACCACCGGCTTAGACACATTATACTGAAGCCAATGTCCCTCACACATGGTATTGTTACATTTGGTTTGTTGTGGTTGGACTTTTAACCACCAATCATCAGTGATATTCCACAATCTTCTCCATTCGTTATTGTTATCGCCGGTGACAGCTCTTACAAATGATTCTCTTTGGAGCATAGCATACATTGATTGCAAACTACAGATGGTAAGATTAAGAGCTGCGGTTTGTTAGTATTTGCTCTATACCAGGTCGTCAACCTTTAACACTCAAAGAGCCATTTCGACCCGGTTTCCACGGAAAAGACAACACTGGGAGCCGCAAACACTTTTTGACATATATTATTTTTGTGATATATATATATATATTTTTTTTTTTTTTTTGACATGATACACGTTTTTGAGACAACAACATTGTAATCCTTTCCTGCTCTATCTTCTGACCGTGGTTCGGGCCTAACCCTAACTCCACCGTTGTGGGTAAGATGGTGGTACACAAATAACGGGGTGTTGTTGCCAAGGGAAGGAGTTTTATTGTCCGACTGCTCTGTTATTGTTCACTGACTAACCCTCTACCTGTTCCGACCGCCATCTCCATTCCTCCTCGCTCCACTCTCCCTCACACGCACAGCCACTTCACCGGGGCTTGTTCACAGCGGCGCACCTCGGCCGCGCGCAATGCACTCTCTCACTCCCGTTCACGCACTGAGCTGCCTGTACTACACAGTTAGGTACATCTCACAACAACATACACTTCAATCGGACACTTTCCCAAGCCACGCAGAGCAGCAACATAAGGATGAAAGAGCCGCGGGTTGCCGACCCCTGCTCTATACTATTACCCATCATCATTTTCCAATTGAAATCATACAACAATAGTCGTACTGTTTCTTTTTGTGTTGCCACGGTGGACGGCATCCAAAGTCCAACTTGCTGGATCCCCAGCGACGTCTGATGACATTGTGTCTGACAACATTGTTCGTGTTATCTCACCATCAACAGTGTTTGACAAGAACAGTTCCAGTGACCCCGTCACTCGTCATCGTCGTCCGCATCGTGGCAAGGGAGGAAACAAAACTTTCCAGTGTACATCAATGTGTCGTGTTTGTGTTGCCATTTATTGACAGGTGGATATTATTGGGGCCAAATTAGTCTCTGTAACCACTGGCTGTTCGGGTAATGCTCTAATTACATAGCCAAAGGCAGGTCTGTGTGTTATAGCGGTGGCATTCATGATCCACATTTCTCCACTAGCAATAATGGACAATTTAGTGGAGCCAGCAGTCGCGCATGTCCAATTGTTTATATGACCTAAACACAGGTTCACATCAGCAGTGATGTTTACTTTGCAGTTCTCCTTCACAACCGGAATATTGTACCCTCTGTTATTCCGCCTGTAACACTTCACACACTGATAGATGGGACAAGTGCTAGTGATGTTTGCACCCCTCCCTTTGGGCATATGCTCGCCTCTGCGCGGACCTTCCAACCCACGCGATAGGGTTGGTGTATCTCCGTCAGCTGCATTGCCGGTGTTGTCGTTGCTACCCTGCAGAGGCTGGACCATATCAGCACCATGGCACCGAGGACAGGGAGGAATGTGTCCCCACAGCCGACATTTCCACGTCTTGGGCCCAATATCTGGGCGCCTTGGTCTCACTTCCTGTGGGTCACGTCCAATCAGCAGATACCACGGGAACATCCTGAAACACGGATTAATGCTATTTGGATACAGCATTAGTTTTCTCTTAAATAACACTTTGACACAGGCACATTTGTCAATTTTTCATAGGAAGAGTTACTGCTTTCCCAAATATAAGGCTTCCGCCTAGACCAGATAAAGTTACCACCGGTCCTTTAAACTTTTTAGGATTGCCATGAATCAGTGTGGCCTCCGCCTCTGTATCCACTAGAGCCACCACGTTTTGTACATTTGATATTTTCCAATAAATGTCCACTCTGACATGGGGTCTTATGTCATCAGTACACCATGTTTCAGATCGAATTTGTGGGGCTCGGCCTCCTTCCTATGCTAATAAATCAGTCAAATCCGGATACAAGCGCGTCTGGCGTTTGTCCTTGTTTTTGCTTTTTCTTCTCACCACTCTCACTTGTGTGTCATCCTCAGAGTCAGAGTCTGTAAATTGCTCAGTCTCAGTGATCCTAGAGTGCCCCCCCCCCCCGTCCATTGCTTATCAGTAGACTGTGAGGCAGAGCGGCCCTCCCCTGTCCACTGCTTATCAGTAGACTGTGAGGCAGCACCCGACGTCACCATTTCTTCCATGGCCCTGAGCAATCCTTCCATGCTTGACATGCAGTACACTTTCAGACCCTTTTTCTTACACCTTTCCCTCAACTCAGAAGTGGGCGGTCCCTGTGCGTCCCTATTGGGTCCGCGACCCTGTGGTTGGGAACCCCTTCGCTCTCTAGGCCCTGGCTGTCGTACATCTTGCATTTGTGCATCATCCCATTCACCAAGAGAACCTAAATCAGCCAACATAGCTCGCACCTCTCCCATTGTGCGATCTTGCGATCCTAACATCACTGTCAGGACCAAGTGCTTATATTGTGGCGGTGCTGTTCTGACCACTGTGTCTCTGACAGATTTTGGGACTGGTAATGTTATGAAGCTCATCTATCCCTCCAATTACCAGCGCGTCCCTGAGACATAAACAAACCAGCCGCTGAATGCCTTCCCGGAGAGTTTGCCACTTTTTATCCAGGGCTGGCCAATCTGTTGGCAGCAGATAATGCTGTCTGATTGCTTCTGTATAGGTGGGTAACACAGACCCTGCATCATGACCGTCCCGTATCACCCCCGTGTAATTAATATTTACCCCTGCTTCAGTTGACAAACCTGCAAACCTGAGGGCATCCTGTTCATCTATCTCAGCCTGCTGTGCTCCCTCTTCCAACAGCCTGATCAGCCAAGAGTCAAGCGGCTCTTGAGGCTGCTGTCTAAATCGGCGGCACAAATGGATCACTTCTTCTGTGGAAAAATCCTCAATCTTACGATATTCCTCTGGCATGGGTTGTACTTGATCTACCCATTCCATCTGTACCTGACCATTCTCATCCAACACTGGTTGCCCTGCAGCATCCCTCATCTGTCTCTGCACGCGGGGAAGAATGCGCTGTTTCCTGTGGCGTCTCATCACTGGTTTTGCTTGTACTATTTTTTTACTCAATGAGGGGGGATCTGGAAGCGACCCACACCCCGAGTCTTCCCAGATATTACCATCCCAGTGATCCGGATCCCACTGAGCATTAGTGGACACCAAGTTAGCCACAAACGCTCGCACCTGCACCAGATCAGCTGGTCTCTTTTTCTTTTTCCCCCGTCGCCTATTTACTTTAGACACATGAGCAACGGAGCTTTCCAACATCTCTGTCATGCGATCATGCTGTCGCTGCAACTGCTTTACCTGTGCCTGCAACAACATCTCACTAGCCTGACAATCGCCGTTGCCCATCCTCCATAGGAGTTTTATGTGCCACCGGGATCCCTTGCAATTCTGGCAACGCAACTTCGGGACTTCCATCTCCTAAGTCCCAGGGTTCGGGGCGTCCACCCCCATCCCTCAAACACAACGCAACATCTTTCCATGCCCCCTGCTCCCATCCGGGAATCGGGACAGCTGTTTCAGACTTGCTCAACTTGGTTTTCCTCTTAAACATTTTTCCTCTCTGCGTACTCCAATGTATCCTCCTTTTGATCCTGTCCGTGACGCCAAGATGTTTTGTGAAATATTTTGCAGGATCGAGGAGATGGGCACAGGAGCTTCAGGAGGGAAAAAGGAAACAGTAGACTGTCTTGCTAGAATAATGTGTCAATTTATTCCCCACAAGCACAGCTCAAACACATACAATCATTTGTGAAGCTTCAGCAGTCCTCTTACCGTGACACTGGACTGGAGAGCCGACAGTCCGGGCAGAGTAAGCTTCAAACCAGGCTGGGCGTTCGTACGAAACCCGCAGCAGACTCTACCTAAACGAGGGCCTTCCCCATTCTTTATACTTTGCTCAGACAAAGCTCACAAGCAGGCGGGGAGGGCCAGTCCCCGCCAGCGGGTGAACCTGCGATGAGTCCCATGTCCTGTCCCGAAAACATGCTCTCGAGACAGGCCTTATCAAGCGAAAACATGTTTTCGAGACAAGAGGAATAGTCCTTGAGCGATCTCACAGTGTCCTTTCCCCCCAAACATTCCTTAGCAAAAGCACGCAATTTATTCCATAGATATCAAGTAGGCCAGTTATACAGGCCCTAACTGTGACAGGTTATACAAGGTTGAGGTTGTCAGGACAATTAACACTTTTCCATCTCAGGCACTGTGAGGATCCTGTTCCTGGACTTCTCAAGTGCTTTCAACACTATCCAGCCCCACCTTCTCCAGGACAAGCTGGACAGAATGCGAGTGGACCCCTGCCTGGTTGCCTGGATTACCAACTACCTCACTGACAGGCCAAAGTATGTCAGGCTGAAGGACATCACGTCTGACACTGTGATCTGCAGCACCGGAGCACCGCAGGGTACGGTGCTGGCCCCTCTTCTCTTCACGCTGTACACCGCTGACTTCTGCTACAACTCAGAGCTGTGTCATATCCAGAAGTTTGTGGATGACACAGCCATCGTCGGGTGCATCAGGGACGGCAGAGAGGAGGAGTTTCGGAGCCTGGTGAGGGACTTCACTGTCTGGTGCCACGGGAACCACTTGCAGCTCAACCCCGCAAAGACCAAGGAGCTGGGGCCTCATGTATGAAGACTTGCGTGGACTTGCTACTAAACTCTGGCGTACGCTAGGACCCAGAAACCGGCGTACGCAAAGAAAAATTCAGATGTATCAAACTGTGCGAACGCCGGGACCCAAGCACCTTTCTTTTGCACATCCCAATCACCTTGGAATTGAACGCACCTGCTGGCGCACCGAACTCCTCCCTGCCCACGCCCCTATTTACATAGGCAATCCTATTGAAATGAGGGGATTCCCCTCTCTGTGCGATCGTTCTTCATGGAACAACAGACAAACAACAAAGGGAAAAAAAAGAAATTTCACCAACTCTAAACTAGAAATACTAAGTGAAGCGGAGACGCACCAAACCATTTGATTTCGTAGCATGTCAGCAGGGATAAACATGAAGTGGGAAGGAGTGAGTGGGAGAGTGTGCGTGTGAGGCTGTAAATGGCGAGGATCAGAGCAGCGCACACACCACAGTGGTCAGCCGTAGAGGTGTTTTTACCATTTCTGAATAGACGATGATCCAGGGGAGAGCACTGACTCCTCCACCAGCTCCGCTGTCCTTGAACCGCATTTGTTTATGAATGTAGAAGTGCGTCGCGGCTCATGATTATGTGTAATATTACACACGAGTTTATTGACAGAAATAATGAACCAGCATTAACATAAAATCTCACGTCCCGTTTATATTTGGGGCGACTGAATGAAAGATGCCTGTGCCAGCCCCCCTCCCAATGCTGTTAGTCGGCTGCATTTGCGCTGCACGTATGATTTGAAAATTGATGGAATGAAAATGCTTCCTATTAACAAAGACAAATTCATCCTGTGATGGTACATTTATAGCAATGTGTGTGCAGTCAAAAGTTCTGATTACATTGGGGAAACCGGCTCTGGCTGCAAATTGTCCCACACGGTTGGCACGGCACGGCTCAGGGTGCACTGGCACACTCCTGACCAATCGCCTATTGCCAGGAACCCCAGCGTGGACATCACCTGCGTGGGCACGGACAGCCCCTGGTTCCTCGCCGTGTAGCGCTCTACGGCCGGCCGCAGCTCTGCGCACAGCTCGCCAGGAAATCTGCGCGTTCCCTGAATATTCGCTCACGTCAAGTTGCATCTTTTGCAACCATGCGAACGCTGTCATTGTTAATAGCCCTTTTCTTCACTTAACACATGCTTTTATATCCGCCCATATTATTACAAATAGGTGGATGTGTTGATTGTTCATAAGGGGGTCTGATGTGCGCATCACGCTGCTGTAGAGTTGTTTTCACATCATTGACAGTTTCCCAGTGTCACCCTGCGAGCGTCGTCAAAGGCAAGATAGCCGCAGAAACTTGCGTACGCCAGCCACGGAGTTGGCGTGGCGCACCGCTAGAGTCCACGTTCAAGTCACTTTTCATACATATGGACATGAGCGTGGAAACGGGCGAACGCCAAGACTTTGAGCGTACGCAACATTCATACATGAGGCCCCTGGTCATTGACTTTGGGAGGTCTACTACAAGGTCACAACCAGTTCTGATTGAGGGAGTTGAGGTTCAGACCGTGGACTCATTCAAGTACCTCGGGCTGTGGTTGGACAGCAAACTGGACTGGACTGTTAACACAAATCACCTATACAAGAAAGGACAGAGTAGGCTGTACTTGAGGAGGTTGCGCTCCTTCAATGTGTGCAATAAACTCCTGTGGATGTACTACCAGTCTGTGGTTGCCAGTGTCCTGTTCTACATCGTTGTGTGCTGGGGGGGCAGCACATCTAAGAAGGACAGCTCCAGACTGGACAAACTGATCAGGCGGGCCAGCTCTACGGCATGAAACTGGACTCTCTGGAGACAGCGGCAGAGAAGAGGACTGTAGAAAAACTACTGGACATCATGGATGCCAGTCACCCTCTGCTCTCCGCCATCAGTAGCCAGAGGAGCCTGTTCAGTGCAAGACTGCTTCATCCCAAGTGCAGGACAAACAGACTCAGAAACTCCTTTGTCCCACATGCCATCAGAATGTACAACTCCTCTTTGGGGGGGGGTGGGGGGGGTAGGATGACAGGGGATATAAAGGAGGAACAGCAATAAATGGCAATAACTGTGCAATAAATCTCCAAGTGCAATATAGCAACATTCACATCTCATAATACGATCATCACTGCCTTATATACTATATTTTATTCTTTTTTATTTTGAATTTTTTTATGACTATTTTATTTTATTGAAATTATGTCTGCTTGTAAATTATGCTGCTGGAACTCTAATTTTCCTGAGGGAACCCTCCTGAAAGAATCAATAAAGTTATATCTATCTATCTATGCACAACATAATGGTGCCCCATGTGATGTTGTGCACAACATAACTTTGAGAAAGTAATTTTCAACAGGATAACTTGTAATTGAAACCAATTACATTTCCAAAGTAATCTTCCCAACACCTCTTGTAGTTGAGCAGAATTTGTTCATCTGGAGAAGGTAACAGGGTCTCTTGTAGGACAGGCATCTCTAATCTGGGCATTTGAGGGTTGAGGCACTGTGCCAAAGAAAGTGAACTGGTTCATTTAAAGACAACTGTACTTTTTAGTTTGTGTTCAGTAAAGTAAAAACCCTATTTTAAGAAAATAATATGGGCATTGAATGGTCAGCTGTTCAGCTGAAGGCTGGCACATCTACGTGTCCCCTTAGCGGTGATGGGACAGAAACAGAAAGTGTGGAATGGAGAAACAGTGGTGTCACATGTGTAAGTAGAGACCTTTCATTTAGCGGTGTTCTTCCCTCTGTCCCTGTGCTGTGACGCAGCTGAAGAACACAATACTGCCTCGGCGGCTAGTCTCTGTCTCTCCACTTCTACAAGGACCAGACTGGAGTCACTGCCAAGTTCACCCTCTCCAATTACACCACCTCTTGTCTCCGCTCAGATCCTCACAACAGGCAAACGCTGACCTAAGCTCCACGACACATGCTAGACTCCTTCCAATAAGACTTTAATTTGAAACATGACATAACATCAACAAAAGAGAGCTACTCTGAAGAGGAGAGAGCATTCGCATGGTCGGTGGCCGTTTTATAGTCCACTTCTTCTTCTTGACCCAGGGAGCAGAACCAGGGTGACAGCACCAGCCACAGGTGAGGAGGGCCAACAGCACCTAGGAAGACAACTAGTGGTGGTAGCGCCACCTATGTGTAAGGGAGGGGAGAAAACACATGAGCACACATGACCCTCAGAGTTGTAACATAGACCTTAGTTTGACCTAAATGCTCTTATTGACCTCTGTGAATCACAGACTTTAGAAAATTAGAGAGAATTGCCAAGCTCTGACTGGCTCTTTTCAGAAGGAATCTTAGAAGAGTCCATTCAGAGGAAACCGCTTGATGTGTGGCCCCAACTTCACTGTCATGACACAATTGGAGCTTTGCAGAACCAGTGAAATTCAGACAGAAATCCACAATGTCACTGTGGCCTTCAGTGTTTCCCAGCGTTGTTTGCATCTTCAGGTGTGATCATTCTGAGGCTGTTAGAATCAGATCTGTCCTTTAATGAACAGCCTTGTGCATCCAGTCTGACCAATCATCTGCTCATATTGTCCAGGGTCAGGTAGACCCAACATTGTTTTTATGCTCTACCTCCAGAGGGCCTGTGAGTGAACTGATGATTGACTTCAGCTCCAGCAGGTGAGACCTTTCACTTCGGGCCACAACCTTTAGATCAGCACTCAGCCGGCCGCTGGCATAAACTCACTATGTGGTTGTTTAGGGCCACAACTAATTAAGGGGGCCACTTGATCAGTGTGTGATTTGTTTTTTGACCCTGTATTTATTACAACATATGCTACAATCATGGTAACTTATTTAAACAGACAAGTTTGTTGTTAATTCATGTGCATGTATGATTTGGTGGTTGCCCTGTGAGCGTTTTGGGCCCACAGACAAAATCTTGCATAGGGCCACCAAAAACCTAGGGCCAGCCCTGGGTCTGTGTCACGTGGCATTGTGGGGAAGGTTATTTAAATGCGATTTACAATGAAGTGATTTCTCGCTGCAAATAGTAATACTGTAGAGTCACAAACAAACACAAACACATGAGAACAAACACATACTGAAAAACTAACAATAATTAAACAAACAAAATAACCCAAACAACTAATGCAAAAACAATACAATACAAAACAGACTCACACTCACACCCGTTCTTGACTGAATCTAATCGGGAAGTCAAAGAGAGGCATATCTAGTCCAGGCCACTTAAAATACTCAGTCCAGACAGACTTATTTTCCCTAACTCTGCTCTTCCTGAACCTCCAGTGAAACAAGACAAATAAACAAAAATAGAACAACAAATACATACTGAAGAATTAACGATAACTAAATGAAGAAAGTAACCAAACAAACGATACACTCCCACAACCAACTCACGCTCAGACCCTGTTTCCTGCCCAAAATCTCAGGAGAAAGGAAATACATTAAGATAAAACGTAGACATATATTAATAACAACACAAAATATTAGGAAAGAAACAACCACAATCAGATATAACACCACAGAAAACACAAACAAGGAACAATAAGCCAACACCCCTCTCTCCCTGTTGTTACCTCGAAAGTTCCAGGATCACAAATGAAACAACTCCAAAACCTGAAGACAAGAAATACTTAATGTATATAAATAAATATATACGTATATATATGAAAGAACAGAACACAAGTAACCTACATAATGAAAAAATAATAATAAAAATATGTCTCATATACATACATGAAAATAAAACTAAATAAACATAATAATAATAACAATAACAATAATAAAAAATCAAAATGAAGAAACACTTCAAAACCACAAAGAATAAAACAAAACAACACATATAATATTTCAAAGAGCTATAAATTGAAAATATAAAATCCAACAACTGATCACATTTTGTTTTCAGAGTCAATTGCAGTTTATTTCACACATTGTAATGAATATAAACATCAACCCGAACTGCAGATTGTAATAGGTGTAACAGTTTTCAAGCACCTTAACTGTGTAATTATGTTCAGTGTAACAGGTTTCTTTTTTTAAATATTCAACATTTAATCATTTAGCATTTTTGAAAAAAATGCCTCTCTGCAAAAATGGGTTTTAAAACATAACCAACTCCCTGATATTTTTAAGTTCCTGCTCTATCTTCTGACCGTGGTCGGGAGATGCAGGGGAGATCGTATTCTCCAGGGCCGAAGTAGCGTTGCTTCGGGGATTACTCCCTAAACTCCACCGTCGTGGGTAAGATGGTGGATAACAAATCACGGGGCGTTGTTGCCGAGGGAAGGAGTTTTATTGCCCGACTGCACTGTTATTCTCGATGGGCCTACTACCTGTTCCAACTGCCGTCTCTATTCCTCCTCACCCGACTCTCACACACACACACACACACCCACTTCGCTGGGGCTTGTTCACAGCGGCGCACCTCGGCCACGCACATGCTAGTGATGGGATAAATGAATCTTTTTACTGATGAGCATCTCATAATCTCGTACAGTAAAAAGAACTAATCTCATTTTGAGTCATTTCGTTCATTTCGTTCATTTTCCAGCAGGTGGCGCTGTACCCTTGTAAGAGAGACAGGGTTTCTAAACACACAGTATAGTACACAAAATGCCACAAGATATTTAAACCGTGTGAAAATCAAGGAAAGTAACTCCACACCACAATAAAGGGACTTGTGTCCTGTCCACCACTGTTTAACAGCACGAAACTGACTCGGGAGACCAATCTGTAAGAGCGAACGTACTGCTGTAAGCGGCAGCCTGTGTTGCTAGTCACGTGACAAATGAACGAGCCGGAAGAACGAAAGAACAAAATGAACTAACTGCTTCCTCCACAGCCAATCGGCGCTGCCACTGGCTGTCACTTGAAAAATGAACGAGCCGGAAGAACGAAAGACCGAAATGAACGAATTGCTCCCTCCACAGCCAATCAGCGCTGCCACTGGCTGTCACGTGAAAAATGAACGAGCCGGAAGAACGAAATGAACGAACTGCATCCTCCACAGCCAATCAGCGCTGCCACTGGCTGTCACGTGAAAAATGAACGAGCCGGAAGAACGAAAGACCGAAATGAACGAATTGCTTCCTCCACAGCCAATCAGTGCTGCCACTGACTGTCACGTGAAAAATGAACGAGCCGGAAGAACGAAAGACTGAAATGAACGAACTGTTGCGTTTTCTGCCAACAGACAGCCCGAGCGGCCTGGCTGTCACGTGACGAACGAACGACGGAAAGAAAAAGAAAAGGAACGAGTCACTGACTGACAGGATTCAGTACGCCAACTCATATACACGATTGGTTCTTTCAGACCGATACATTCAAGAACATAACATCACTAGCGCATGCGCTCTCTCACTTCCATTCCTACACTGAGCTGCTTGTACTCCACACTGTTAGGCACATCTCACAACACTGAGAGGAAAACAAAAACCTAAAGGTTTGTTGTGCAAAAATGGCACCTCTGCAGCCTGTTTTTTTTAAAATGCTACATCTGTCATACATGTTTTTAGCAGCTTACAATTGTTGATTTTACAGTAATTAAGCCCATTTTAATGGGTATTTATTGCCTTATTTTTCAGAGTTATTTATAATATTATTTTCTTCATTCACATGGATAGTGTGATCCATGATTGATGGAGTTATGTGGGTTTCATAAGCTGAGAAATTAAAAGGATTTTTGTTATAACAGAGCAACAAGCAAACATATTTCAATGCAACTGTAATGTTTGTGACTTGAATAAGTAATACATTTAGAGTTATTTAACTTTTAGGAGTAGTTACATTTATTTTACATAAAGATTACATTCAGTTACATTTATAAGTTACATCTGCCCCTTGGAGGACAGCCATTACGTTGATGTGGCCCTCGCATGGAAATGAGTTTGACACCCCTGCTTTAAGTGATTGAAAAAAAAAGAGATTTAGCTGAGGGATTATGAAGAGGACCGTAGAAGTACGTTTGTGGAGATTCAAACGTACTGTTCACCTGTCTGCACAGCTGCCTCTCATCCCATCAAGCCAGTATATAGGCCCAGTCAGAACACTCCTTCCCTGCCAGATTGTAATTGCTCCATGCCTTACTCTCCAGCGTTCTCTTTCGGATTGCCTGCTCGGTCACGACCTGTTCTGTCCCTGGATTCTGTCTCTGCCTCGGACCCTGCCTATCGTCTCTGCCTCGGTAACTCGACTTGCTTTCTGTCCTCGACCACGTCTTCTGCCTGCTCCTCCTTTCGGGAGAGATCCCTCGCTCCGATCATCCGGCGCAGAGGGTTTTTCCCATTTCCCCATCACCGAGCTTACGAGCCCACCACGAACTGTGTCTTCCCTAAATTCCCTCGGGCCCTGTTTATTTCCTGTACGCTTCGCTGGCCTAGCGGTAGCGCGATCAGCTGCCACCTGGGAGACCTCGGTTCGATTCCTGCTCACCATTGTCTCCGTGAACCGAGGCTCAAGCGTTAGCTGCACTAGCGGATCAGATGCAGCACATAGCGGTGCAGCTCTCCTGCCTCCACTGGGGGCTCAGCAGCATCCGGGGCGCCAGTTCCCGCTCCTGAGATGCATGTCGGGATTCTGGAGCGATACGACGGGGATCCTGTGGTCCCTTCATCACCAACTGCTCCATCCTGTTTGCGCTGCAACCCTGATCCTTCGCCTCGGAGACATTGAAGGTGGCATTCATGGTCAACCACCTCACCAGCAAGGTCACCAGCCTGTGCGACGTTTGAACTGTTCTCCACTGAACTACGCAAGGTGTTCGGCCCAGTGAGCTGTGGCCCCGAGTGGAGATGGAGATGGACCAAGGGGTGCAGATATGGTGGCAGATTACTCCATCGACTTCCACACCAGAGCCAGTCGGAGTGTGTGGAACTCTCACGGGAATTCCCCCTGAGTATCACGACTTCCGCCAGGTTTTCTGCAAAGCCCGAGCCACCTCCCTTCCTCCTCACCACCCTTATGACTGTGTCATTGACCTTCTGCCTGGCACCTCCCCACCCAAGGGATGGCTGTACTCCCTGTCCGAACCCGAAGGAAGGCAATCACAGACTCTTTGGCAGCCGGTCTCATCCGCCCATCATCGTCCCCAGCCGGTGCAGGGTTCTTCTTTGTCGAGAAGAGGGATAAGTCGTTGAGACCCTGCATCAACTACAGAGGCCTGAACAACATCACTATCAAGAATCGCTACCCCCTGCCACTCATCTCCTCCGCCTTTGAGTTGCTCCAGGATGCCACCATCTTCACGAAGCTGGACCTGCGCAACGCCTACCACCTCGTCTGCATCATATCTCTCTGGACTTTATTACAGGTCTCCCCGTTTCAGAGGGTCACACTGTCATCCTCACTATTGTGGATCGCTTCAGCAAGCTGGCCCATTTCATCCCCCTCTCCAAGCTTCCCACTGCCAAGGAAACGGCCCAACTCCTCCTGCTCCACGTCTTCCGCCTCCACGGGCTCCCCGTGGATGTGGTATCGGATCGGGGCCCCCAGTTTTCATCGGTGTTCTGGAAGGAGTTCTGCAGCCTCTTGGGTGCCACTGCCAGCCTGTCATCCAGCTTCCACCCCCAGTCCAACGGCCAGACGGAACGCCTCAATCAGGAGCTCGAGGCTGCACTGCGGTGTATCACCTCCCAGAACCCATCCTCCTGGTCTTCACAAATTGTCTGGGTAGAGTACGCCCACAACTCCCTGGTCTGCTCGTCCACGGGTCTCTCCCCCTTCCAGTGCGCTTATGGCTTCCAGCCCCCCTTGTTCCTGGTGCTGGAGAGAGAGGCCTCCTGTCCCTACGTCCAGGCCTTCATCCGTCGCTGCCAGAGAACTTGGTTCCGCGCTCGTGATACTCTCCTTTGCTCAGTGGGTCGCTTCGCTACCTCAGCCAACCGCCGTCGCATGCCAGCCCCCTCATACCAGGTTGGTCAACAAGTGTGGCTCTCCACCCTTGACCTTCCTCTTCGGGTGGAATCTAAGAAAATGGCCCCAAAGTTCGTGGGGCCATTTCCCATCCAGAGGGTCATCAACCCAGTGGCGGTCCGTCTCAAACTTCCCCGGTCCCAGAGAGTTCATCCAACCTTCCACGTCTCGAAGTTAAAGCCAGTCCACCACAGCCCCCTGGTCCCTGCAACACCACCACCTCCTACTCCCCGCATGGTAGATGGCAGACCAGTGTTTGCGGTGCGTCGCCTGATCCACTCCCGCCGGCGAGGCCAAGGCCTCCAGTATCTGGTAGACTGGGAGGGGTACAGGCCTGAAGAGAGGTCCTGGGTCCCGGGTCGCCACATCGTCGACCCCGACCTCATCACCGACTTCCACCGGCAACATCCGGACCAGCCCGCCTTGGACTCCGTCGGCATCCCTTCACCCCTCCCAACACCCCCCCGGGTCGCTCCACGGAGGCGTTGGTCTCATCTCGCTCCCTGGAGTTAGAATTAGGGAGGGGAAGTGACTCCCATGGGTCATGGGAGTCACTTCCCCTCCTCATGCACTCTCCATCTCAGGTCCTCCCCCTCATGGATGATGGGGCCCTCCCCGGAAGTGCCCCACAGAGGTCTGGCAGTCAAATGTAAGTATATACAGGTAAGTACCGTATTATTATTAATTCACACACATATACATACATACATTCATTCATTAATCAATACTAAAAATAGGGGTCAACTCTGGACACACCAGTGTCTGTTAGGGTCAGGCAATATTCCTGTATCGGTTAGGGTTAGTGCAAGGGGTCAGGGTTTGGGGTCAAAGGTTAAATTAACATCAAATTCAATTAAAAGCAATAGTCTGTGTCGGGGTTAGGGTTAGGCAATGGTCCTGGGTTGGTTAGGGTTCGGGGTCAGGGGTAGGATAACATATAAAACGCATTAATTTAGATAGGGGTCAAATCAGTTACAGGGCAAGGAGGAGGAGAGCACGAGAGGGGATGTTGGCCGACAATACATCCTCTCATTAAGGCCACCCGGATGTGCCAAGCCTGTAAATCCAGTCCCATTCTGCTCTCCTACTCTGGTCCAATGGGGGTTGTCAGGATATAACACACAGCTTGGACCCAAATGCATGAGGCTGAAGACAGGCTTGATGAGAGTGAGGCTTAAATGCTTCAGAAGAAGGCAAAATTCAAAAAGGACTCCAACGGAGTTAGCAAAACAGAAGTCAACAAAAACATTCACCACAAAAAGACAAAACTCAAAAGGGACTCCTGTTATGCACTGCCGTCAGCGGTGCTAGTGAAGTTGTTGGTGTTCTGTTTCTGTCATTTCCTGTTTTACTTTGACAAGGGTTGCATGTCCTTCCTGTGTGCACTGTGTCTGTCTTTGTCTGCGTCCTCCCTGATTGTTGATTGTTTGCACCTGGTGCCCATTACCCTTCCCCTTTAAATACGCCTCTCTCCCCTTGTCTGTTGCCAGTGCGTCTTTCATGTCAGGTCCACGTCGGTCAATGTTTCGCGAGTCCGCTTCTTGCTCTGTCACATTTTGCTGCCTTGTTTTTCACTGTTGCTAGTTTTTGTTTTGCTAGCTTCAGTTGTTGCTAACTCCACTGGAGTCCTCTTTGAGTTTTTTTGCCTTTAGTTGTTGAACCCTGTTTTACTTACTCCGTTGGAGTCTTTTTGAGTTTTGCTGTTTTGAGAGACTTTGTTAGAACTTTGTTTTACTAGCTCCGTTGGAGTTCTTTTTGAGTTTTGCCTTTTGTGATGACTGTTTTGTTGAACTTTGTTGTGCTAACTCCGTTGGAGACTTTTTGAGTTTTTGCCTTCTGGATTATTAAACCTCTTTTTCGTCAAGCCTGCCTTCAGTCTCGTGCGTTTGGGTCCAAGCTGTGTACTCTGCCGTAACAACTCCAATGGAGTTAGCAAAAACAGAAGCAAACTAAATCACTCATCACAAAAAAGAAAAAAACTCAAAAAGGACTCCAATGAAGTTAGCAATCACTGAAGCTAACAAGGCAGGACTAGCACAGAGCTTAGCAAAGGTCCTTCAAGGACAGCCACACTCGCTGCCCTGGCCTGTACCCCGGTGCCGGATGCCGCCAGCGGTCTGCCACCAGTTTCATGCGGGCCACCCCACGTTGGAGACATTGCCCATATCCGGTGACATCTCCTTATGAGTGCATGGGCAGCCGTACCTCCACTGCCTTTTCAGCGCTAGGAAATAAGGGGGGTTGAAAATCAGAGACACAATACTGGGACAGGACAGTAGCAAAAGTGGGCAATGAATTATGTGCATACTCCACCCAAATTAAATGCTCGCTCCAGGTCATCAGGTTTTGGGCCACCAGGGAGCGAAGAGAGGTCTCCAGTTCCCGGTTCAGCCACTCCGTCTGACCATTTGACTGGGGGTGGTATCCGGAGGAGAGGCTGACTGATGCCCCGAGCAGGGTGCAGAACTCCTTCCAAAACCTGGAGGTGAATTGCGGACCCCGGTCCAACACATAAGAATGCCATGCAGTCTGATGACGTCGTTGAGTCTTATATTGGCGGTCTCCTTAGCTGTGGGCAGTTTGGGGGGCGCCACGAAGTGTGTCATTTTGGAGAAGCAGTCCACGATGGTCAGTATGGTGGTGTTTCCCCGGGAGACTGGCAACCCCGTGACAAAGTCTAGCGAAACGTCAGACCAGGGGTGTTTGGGGATGGGAAGTGGGTGGAGGAGGCCCTGCTGGGGAACAGAAGATGATTTGTGTTGTGCACAAACTGAACAGGCTCCTACGTATTCCCTGACATCACGGTCAAGGCCCGGCCACCAGAAACACTGGTGGATAACTTAACCTGTTCTCTTCGCCCCAGGGTGACAGGTGAGCAGTGGGGTGTGAGCCCAATGTATGACCTGCGACCTCATCATATCTGGAACGTCTGTTATTGGGACAGTCAACAAGTACCAGGGTCCTCATGTACAAAGACTTGCGTGGACTTGCTACTAAACTCTGGCGTACGCTAGGACGGCAGAGAAAAAACCGGCGTACGCAGAAACCGGAAACCGGCGTACGCAAACAAAAATTCAGATGTCTCAAACTGTGCGAACGCCGGGACCCAAGCCCCTTTCTTATGTACGTCCCAATCACCTTGGAATTGAACGCACCTGCTGGCGCACCGAACTCCTCCCTGCCCACGCCCCCATTTACATAGGCAATCCTATTTAAATGAGGGGATTCCCCTCTCTGTGCGATCGTTCTTCATGGAACAACAGACAAACAACAAAGGAAAAAAAAAAAAATTTCACCAACTCTAAACTAGAAATACTAAGTGAAGCGGAGACGCACCAAACCATTTCATTTAGTAGCATGTCAGCAGTGTGTGTGTGTGTGAGGCCATAAATGCCGAGGATCAGAGCAGCGCACACACAAAAGTGGTCAGCCGTAAGGGTGTTTTTAAAATTTCTGAATAGACGATGATCAAGGGGAGAGCACTGACTCCTCCACCAGCTCCACTGTCCTTGAACCGCATTTGTTTATGAATGTAGAACTGCGTCGCGGCTCATGATTGTGTGTAATACTACACACGAGTTTATTGACAGAAATAATGAACACAGGGAGACAATCGGGGTTCAAATGTCAAGTTTATGTTCGGGGTAACTGTGCTGCACGTATGATTTGAAAATTGATGGAATGAAAATGCTTCCTATTACCAAAGACAAATTCATCCTGTGATGGTACATTATACAATGTGTGTACAGTCAAAAGTTTTGATTACATTAGGGAAACCGGCTCTGGCTGCAAATTGTCCCACACAGCACATCTCAGGGTGGACTGGCACACTCCTGACCAATTGCCTATTGCCAGGAACCCCAGTGTGGATATCACCTGTGTGGGCACGGGCAGCCCCTGGTTCCTTGCCGTGTCGCGCTCTACGGCCGGCTGCAGCTCTGCACACAGCTCGCCAGGAAATCTGCGCCTTCCCTGAATATTCGCTCACATCAAGTTGCATCTTTTGTAACCATGCGAACGCTGTCATTGTTAATAGCCTTTTTCATCACTTAACACATGCTTTTATATCCACCCATATCATTACAAACAGGTGGATGTGTTAATTGTTCATAAGGGTGTCTGATGTGCGCATCACGCTGCTGTAGAGTTGTTTTCACATCATTGACAGTTTCCCAGTGTGACCCTGCGAGCCCCGCGGACTCTGGGTCGTGGAGGCAGGAGAGAGCGTCAGGCTTGCCGTTCTTTGATCCCGGCCTGTAAGACAATGTAAAGTTAAAACGACTAAAAATCAGCGTCCATCTTGCCTAATAACTCCCTATCAACCAAACAGACCACTCCGTTCAGAAAACGCAGGCTTTCTTGTTGTTCCCAGAGTCAGTAAGAGTAGAACAGGCGGCAGTGCATTTAGTTACCAGGCTCCTCTCCTGTGGAACCAGCTTCCACTGTGGGTCCGGGAAGCAGACACCATCTTAGCATTTAAAGCCAAACTTAAAACATTTCTTTTTTGATATAGCCTATAGTTAGCATTGGATCAGGTTAGTCATGTTGTTATGCGTAGTTATGCTGCTATAGTATAGACTGCTGGGGGAACTCCCATCTTCCACTGGGCACTTCTGTACCCTGCTCTCTCTCTCTCTGTCCCTCTGCCTCTGTACATATTTACTCATTATCTATTCATTTTAAATAATCACATATCAACATTATGTAGTACAGGATGCCGTTTTGACCAATCTTATTTTCAGATCACTTTTCAGTCCAAAGTCCCTCGCTCGCTCTCTCTTCTCTTCCAGGTACAGTATCCAACCCAGTGACCTATGAAGATGATATTCCAACTGTTTATATTATTATTATTGTCTATTATTGTCCATGTCCCTCTTGTCCCCACCCCGCTATCACTCTCTCTCACCCCAACCAGTCAAGGCAGATGACCGCCCACACTGAGCCTGGTTCTGCTGGAGGTTTCTTCCTGTTAACAAGGGAGTTTTTCCTCTCCATAGTCGCCATAGTGCTTGCTCATTGTGGGGATAGTTGGGTCTGTTTTCTGACTGTGCTTTGATTCCTATGTAAAGTGCCTTGAGATAACGTCTGTTCTGATATGGCGCTATATAAATAAATAAAATTGAAATTGAATTGCCTGCAGCACATTTAGTCTTTTAGCCTTTCGAATATATTCCAGATTTTTATGGTCCGTCCACACCAAAAAGGGGATCTGGGCCCCCTCCAGCCAGTGCCTCCACTCTTCTAAGGCTACTTTGACGGCAAGCAGTTCTTTATTCCCCATGTCGCAGTTTCTCTCGGCTGGTGATAGTCTTTTTGATAGAAAGGCACAAGGGTGGAGCTTGTGGTCCCGCTCAGACCTCTGGGAAAGGACGAACTGGCTCTGCGGGTCGAGGATGGTGAGTATAGGGGCTGAAGTGAAGGCCTCTTTGACACACATACAGAGCGACAGCAATACCATCTCACTGCATAACATACCAGCACAGTTAGCATAGTCATTGCACAATCCATGGTGAGGCTCGGCCGGCTGCTGCCTCACCGCACGTCTCTTCTTAGTATTTGAACAGTAAATGTGAAAATTCAGCGATTTTGAAGTTACAGTCTATCTATCTATAAAACCATTTAATTTATGTTTTTTTCTTTCAATGATGGCCTCCCCTGGCTGCACGTCGTTAAAGTAATGAGTTGTATGAGAAAAGAGAAAATCACAACTGTGTCGACGTTAAACATATTTTAGAAAAAAACGCTGTTGGTGTCTTGAAGGGAAAGTTTTCCCTGTTTAAGAAATTTGTGTCGGTTAAGAAGCCTGTGTCTCTGTGTCTGTGTCTGTGTCACTGTGTGTATAGTATCCTCTGGAAGGATAGTGAAGCTGTGTGTGAGTGTGAGGGGAGGAGAATATTCAACAAACACGACATCCCGGTCCACTTCAAACCGGGAAACACCCTCAGACAGAGACTGGTTCACCCCAAAGACAAAGCTCCAAAAGAAAAACTTCACAATGTTGTTTATGCAGTGCAGTGCAGTGAAGAATGCCCGGATCTGTACATTGGAGAAACCCCACAACCACTCCACAAACGCATGTATCAACACAGAAGACATGCAACAACAGGACCGCAGCCAGCGGTTTACATACACACTAAGGAAAAGGGACACTCTTTTAAGGACTCTGAGGTTCACATCCTGGACAAGGAGGATAGGTGGTTTGAGAGAGGAGTGAAGGAGGCCATCTACACTAACTTGGAAAGGCCAACACTGAACAGGGGAGGAGGACTGTGTCACCGTCTGTCTACGACATACCACCCTGCCTTGAGATCTCATCCCAGGAAGTTTAGCTGTTCATCTACACCACAGCAGCTAACATCCTCTGGACACTGTGAGCATGAGGATCCATTCACCCCCAGTCTTTCACACATTGGCAAAAGTGAATGAGTCATGTGACAATTTGTCAGTGGATGTTGTGCAGAGGAATAATCCTCTTGTTAAAAATATTGCAAAGATGTCATGAAAATGGAACAAACGTAGGCCCAACATTGAACAGCCTTGGTCAGTGGAAGGGACTTTGAACCCAGATGTGATTAAAACAATGCAGGTGCTTGTGGCTACCTATAAAGCAAACCTAAGGAAAGGTAAAAAAACAAAAGGGACAGAAATGCAAGATGAAGAGGCAAACAGAACTTGGCATGTTGCAGGTATTTGAAAATGAAGGACAGAAAATGCTGAAGATCTTAAAGGAGAAGAGGGAAAGACATGCAGAAGAAATGGACGAGATTGCAAAGAAAACAGACAAGCTAATAACTAAAATTAATACACCCTACATACAACTTCAGTGAAAGAGCCCCCGCCATATGAGAAAAAAGTGAAATTTACTGATGCTTATCCTCAGCTTCCGCTGATTAGCCAGGAAGGTAATTACCACATTAAGAATGAGGACAATCAAATGACAGAAACAGGTAAAGCTAAAACAACCATAGAAAAGCACCCGAGTGCAAAAAGAAAAAAGAAAAAGGCACAGCAATTGGAGTTGATGAACAGAGATTTAAACGTATGGAAATAGTAAGTGATACGCAGAGTGATTTGGATGGAGCAGCTGGTGGATATGACCCATGTGATGGAAAATTTATTTAGGAGCATTGTTTTAACTCCTTCCTATATTTCATCAATGATTGACTGCAGGGTTAAGGAATTCATTCAGGAGACAAGCAAATGTTTTTATTGTTGTAAGAGGTCTTTGATGTTGTGGGACATGCCTAACAGAGGTGACGTTAATTTGCAAGAGAAACAAGTCATAAAGTCCTTAGGTGTGAGCCTCATCATTTGTTGAACTTATGACCTTCCTATGTATCATGAGAGAGGACCTAGCATCTTGGTGTTATCTCAATGACATTTGTCTGTTTTGTTGTGTGCTCATCCTTAGGAACAATCTGGTCTCCCCCTTTCCTGTTCTTGTTCTTTCATGTTTCTGTATAAAAACCTTGTCGTGTGACCACTTGGGTTGTCACTCTCCTACCATGCGGGCTGGAGGTGAACCTCTGCAGAGCTCTATTAAATGACCCATAAGGACAACTCAGGTCTGAGGAATTCTTCATTTCACATCTCAACTGAAATTTCCACCACACCCAGCAGTCAGAAGGATGATAGCAAGAGTTCAGCGAAGAGGAGTCAAGTCATTGAATAAGTGGGATTCAGGAAAGTTTGATACAGATGAAAGTGAAGATGGAGAAAGTGATGAAGACTCGGATGAAGATCCTTCACCCACCTTCCCAGTGACATCCAGTCCCAGGAGAAGAGAAGATAGAGAAAGACCTCTAAAAGAGATTGATAGGACCATTGATAGATGCCTACTGGACCTGGAACAGTCTTCTACACCACAATGCCAAGCCATGTTGGAAAATCAATTAAAAGACCTCCACAGAGCGGAGATGAAGGTACGAAGAAAGAAGGTGCTGAAGCCAGAGATACTTCCTACGCTCCAGGAAGGGGAAGAGACCTGATAAGATGTGTCCAGTGATTGTTCGAGGACAGAATTTGGAGTACAAACCTTGACAAAAGTCAGATATGTCAAGTGTGCTTGAAAAGCTACCAGTTCAATGGAGCACATCCTTGGATTTCAAAGTTGGAAGAAGTTTTAGTGGGAGTACAACCTGCTGTGGGAGACATGAAGAGACTTTTGGCTAGCTTGCTGGGGGTTCCAGCTATGGAATATATCTTCCAAAAAGCCGGACTAGATCGATATATATCAGGAACAAATTCAGTTTCAACCATCCCAGCCGTCACTCGTGGCTCATACGACTACTTTCATGCAACCATTTTTTTTGTCAATTTCATGCAAGGAGAGGAAGAGGTTGATGAAATTTTGCAAGAGGAATGGAAGGAGATTTCAAACAGAACCAACCAGTGGCTCCTGAAGCATGTTACAACTGTAGACAAGTAGGTAATTTTGCTCATGAGTGTAACAGGCCTGAGGGAAACCTTGTCAGAGGAGGCTTCAGAGGAGGATTCAGAGGACAAACAAGATCACCAAGGGGACCGGTGAACCCATATAGGGGGGGCACCAGGATTCTAGGTGTGCCCAGAAGACCCACAAGGGAGGTGTCAGCTGGTAGTGTCAGGCCCAGAGCAAGATCCAACTTTACAGTGAAAATAAATGACCAACCTTTGGAATTAATGGCAGATTCTGGAGCTGCTTTCACTTGTATTTGGCCTAAAGATGCTATACATCTCCCCATGTCTGGACAATATGTACAGACAATCGGGTTTGAGGGTGTTACAACAGCTGGTTCCTCTCACAAAACCTACTTGAAATCTACTATAAAAATCAGAAGATTAAAATACCTGTATTGGTGTCAAAACACACACCAATTTCACACTTGGGAAGAGATGCTTTGTGCAGATTAAAGTGCACAATAATGTGTACTTGATGGCTGTCAAGTGGAAGTTTCAAATAATGATTACCATCAATTGAGCATGACAACAGATACTGATGCTTCAGCAGTATTTTGGCTTGGAAACCTCAATCAGGAATTATTGTAACCTGCCAGATTGTGGCAGAAGTTTATCCTAGCAAACATGCCTGATGCTAAGACCCCTGAATACCCATTTCACTGTACAGTGATCCCTCGCTATAATGCGGTTTACTTTTCACGGTTTCGCTACTTCACGGATTTGCATCGTGCATTGTGTTCTGCATTCTGATTGGCTAAAAAGTCACTCCACTCCAAGGTTTCTACTTCACGGATTTTGCCTACCACGGGTTCTTTTTGGAACATAACCCCCGCGAAAAACAAGGTTTTACTGTACATTGAAGTATTTTAGGAATGCTGATCAATCAAAACCAGAAGAGTGGTTGAAGTATCAACCAAACTAAGTTCAGCTGACTTCGAGTTGCATAGTCCTGGGTCCACAGGGAGCAGCCATGAAGATAAACAAAAACGATTACCTTGATAATGAATTTGACATCAAGGAAAGCATTCCTCACGTGACTTTGATGGTGGTGATGGATATGAACAGAAACAGATTGGGAAAATGATGGCTGAAGCAGAAAAGGCTATTTTCACACCATTAATGGAAAACAAGGACTGGTGAAAGCGGATGTTTTGGAGATATATCCTCAGAGCAACACGCCTCTGCTACTGATTGAAAAAAACAGATGGTTCTTATCGCCTGGTTCACAACTTGAGAGCAGTAAATGAAGTGGTAGCTTATTATCAAGCTGGAGGTCTGATCCTCATACCTTGTTAGCTCAAATCCCCCCAGAAGCTACGCACTTTACAGTGTTTTAGTGTTCCACTCAATGCAGAGAGTAGAGGACTATTTGGTTTTCCATATAAGGGACAATTTTATGATTATAAGAGATTACCGCAAGGGTACTAACACAGTCCTCACATCTTCAATAAAGTATTGAGTGATGATCTGGCAGGAATAGATCAACTATTGACCAGTACTGTTGTTCAATATGTAGATGATATCATCATCTCTTCACAAGATAATGAAACGTGCCATAAAGACTCCATCAAACTGCTACAAATATTGGCAGAGAAAGGCCACAAGGCCTCTCAGAAAAAGCTGCAATACTGCGAGGAGAAAGTTGTTTGTCTTGGACAGGTAATAACTAAAGGACACAGAAGCATCTCTGACAGGCACCTACAGGCCATTAGAGAAACACCAAAACCTAGAACGGTGAAAGAGATGATGACTTTGCTTGGCATGGCAGGTTATTCCTCAGCATGGATAGAAGATTATGCTAGTTTAACAGGACCTTTGAGAGCAATTATTAAAGATGCCGAGGATGCCCAATTTTGTTCTAACCTCGCCTGGACACAGGAAGGGGATTTGGCCTTTGAGACAGTCAAACAGAGACTACAGGAAGCGCCAGCACTAGCGCTGCCATATTATTCTAAGAATTTCCTGTTTCTACTTCTGCGGATGATAAATATGCAACTGCAGTTCAACCAAATTTGTCAACCAACTGGTACAGGGACACATCCTCAACCCATTGCTTACTATTTCACTGCATATTCTGGAGTAGAGTTAGGATTGCTGAAGTGCTACAGAGCACTGGTAGGAGTTTATTTAATGTATGATAAAGCATCATCGGTAACTATGGGTTATCCAATAACAATTCTTACCCATCATAGTCTGAAGAATCTCTTGAACTATACATTGACTATGTCTAGGATTAGAGACAACCATAGGATCTTGGAGCAGAAAGATGTTACCTTAGTGAGGTGCGGCACAGTGAATCCAGCTGAGTTTTGCCAACTCCAGAGGATGGGGAACCTCATGATTGTGTTCAAGAAGCAGAGAAATACTCAAAACTGAGATCTGATTTGCAAGCCCCTCTGTTGCGGGAGGCAGATTTAGAGTATTGGACTGATGGATCTTGCTATTGCATAGGAGACAAATTAGTGGCTGGATATGCAATTGTGAAATCTCAGGGAACTGACTTTGTTGTTGAAAAAGCAGACGTGATATCAAAGCCAGCATCTGCTCAACTTGCAGAAGTTGTGGGGTTAACAGAAGCATGTCTGCTCGCAGAAGGTAAGCGAGTGACAATATATACAGATTCTGCATATGCTCATAATGTTTGTCACTTGTTTGGAGCAGTGTGGAAAAGTTGTGGAGTCAAGAAAACAGACGGTTCACCTATAAAACATCATGACCAGATAATGAAGCTAGACAGAGGTGCCACTCAAGACTCTACTGGCATGGAGAAATCATGAAGGGCTGGTAGTGGCACCTTCAGATCTTCTAGGTCTGATGATACATGAGGCACATGGGTTGGCCCATGATGCAAGGGGGGAAGTTAGGAGAAAGATCACAAAGGAATATAACTTTTGTGCGCCCTATCTGCTAGAGCACATTGATTATGTCATAGGCAGGTGCACTATCTGATTGAAAAATAATGTACGAAGAGGAGTGATCATTCCTCCTGGTAATGTTTCAACTCCTAAAGGTCCTATGCGTGAGTTGGTTGCTGATTTTGTTGACATGATAAAACCAGTGGGAGGTAAAAGATATATGCGTGTTGTCGTTGACAGATTTTCCCGATGGACTGAAGCATGGCCAACTAAGTGAAAAGATGCTCAGTCAGTTGCTAAGTTTTAATGTCAAGAAGTACCGTATTTTCCGCACTATAGGGCGCTCTGGATTATAAGGCGCACTGTCAATGAATGGTCTATTTTTCGAACTTTTTTCATATATAAGGTGCACCGGACTATAAGGCGCATTAAGCGAAACAAAACAGTGAGATAAGTCAGTCAGTCAAACTTTATTAAACGCGTTCACAATAACTCTCAACATTGTTCAAACGTTAATGAGCATATTCACAATAACTCCAAACCTTGTTCAGTTGTAACAAGTAAAAAACAAAAACAGTCTGAAACTGCTAAATCAAAGCAGGTCATCTTCTTGCTTCCTCCTCTTCCGTACCATTCATTAATGTTGAATTCTCTCGCAGCTGCTCTATTCCTATGTTCTACTGCGTGACTAATAGCCTTGAGTTTGAAGTCCACGTCGTAAGCATGTCTCTTGACAGGTGCCATTTTGGGGTCCTTATACACACACACACTGTGATATTATGGTGAAGCACAGTATGTATTACTCCGCGACGCTCCTGACTACGGTAGCCGTAATGCTGCAAGTCGTACTAAAACATTTTGACAGAGCGCTGTGAGCGCCGTGTACCACACAAAATCGCTTTGAGGTCAGTAGACACAACTAGAATGAATACATATATAAGGCGCTCCTGATTATCAAGCGCACTGGCGTTTTTTGAGAAAATTAAAGGCTTTTAAGTGCGCCTTATAGTCCAGAAAATACGGAATTATTTACCTGTTTATGATTAGATGTATTAGTTACCTGTTTATGGTTTGATGTATTGGTTACTGTTATGGTGCACAAAGGCAGGACCCGAAGATGCAGACGAGGTGGCAAAAGCAATCAGAGTTTATTTGCACAAGCAACCAAAAACGGCACACAAAGACAGCAAAATAAACTAATCAACTAATAACTACCAAGGCTTGGCGAGAAAACTATAGAAGGCAGGCCACTCACGAAGGGAGCACACGGCACATGGAGGAGCAGGCAGGGGGGGAGGCCACGAGGAGTCTCAGAGGATAGGAGAGAGGGCTGAGGAGCTGAGTCCGAGGAGAGATGAGGGGGAGATACAAGGGCGAGAGTGGGAGAGCAAGGAGGAGGCCCAGAGATGGCTGAACTCACGAGAGGTGCAGGTGAAAGTCCGTGTTTCTTTCTCTCTCTCTTGAGGAGGCGTGGGACCTGAAGCAGGAAGGAAGAGCAGGTGAGCAGGAGTCTCAGTCCAGGGGCTAAGAGGCTAGCTAAACTGACGTCACAGGTAGTTACCACTGTGGCTGACAAAACGTTCTGACGCTGGTGAGCTGGCAGCAGGAGCTTAAGAAGCCAGAGATCGTCATCAGCTGCAGGTGCACCAGGCCACCAGCTTCAGGGGAAAGTGGGTCAACCACCCCTCCTGGGGAGAGGGAAGGGAAGAGAGAAAGAGAGCAGCACGGCAGCAAAAACGAACGGGGGATCGAATCCTGGATGCGACAAGGGTAAATTGTGACAGTACCTCCTCCTCAACGGGCACTTCCTGGCGCCTTACAAGCCTTGCCGGGGAAGTCCCGGTCAAAGTCTCGCAGCAGGCTCTTGTCCAGGATGTGACAGCGGGGATTTCCAAGACAATGAGGACAGCGGACAGCGGAGGGGTTGATGATCCGGTCGATAACGAAGGGGCCGATGAAGCGAGGGGCCAGTTTCCGGGACTCGACCTGGAGGGGAATGTCCTTGCCTGAGAGCCAAACCTTCATCAGTGACCTCGTCCTCCTAGAAGTTAAACAACGGGGGTTGGTATCCCAGGGAGGCCATGAAGGGCGACATCCCTGTGGCAGAAGATGTAAGGGAGTTGTGTGCGTACTCGACCCAGGGGAGGAAAGAGCTCCAGGAGGCCGGATGTCGAGCTGAGACACAGCGGAGGGCGCTTTCCAGACTCTGGTTCGCTCTCTCCGTCTGGCCGTTAGATTGTGGGTGGTAACCGAAGGACAGGCTCACAGAAGCTCCCAAGGCAGCGCAAAAAGCCATCCACACTTGAGAGGTGAATTGTGGGCCCTGGTCAGAGACGATGTCCAGGGGGAAACCATGAAGGCGAAAGACATGATGGATGAGGAGGTCACCAGTATTTGATGCAGAGGGGAGCTTGTAGAGGGGCATGAAGTGAACCGCCTTGGAGAATCGGTCCACCACAGTGAGGATGATGGTGTTGTTCTTGGAAGGGGGGAGACCGGTGATGAAATTCACTGCGATATGGGACCAGGGGCGGTGTGGGATGGACAGGGGACAGAGCAGGCCAGCAGGGGGGCGGTTGGAGGTCTTTTCCCGAGCACACACTGGCAGAGACGAAGGAGGCGACATCCTGAGCCATATTGGGCCACCAGAAGCGCTGCCGGAGGAAGTGAAGGGTGCGAGAGACACTGGGGTGGCAGGTGAGTTTAGAGAAGTGTCCCCATTGAAGGACCTCAGAGCGAGCGGGGTTGGGAACAAATGGTCGGTTGGGAGTTCCACCACCGGGGTCAGGTTCAGTCAGTTAGGCCTCCCGGACCCTCTCCTCCACCTGCCAGGTGGCTGCTCAAATGATGCAGGTCGGGTGCAGAATTGGGTCGGGCATAGGACAGGGTGGGTCAGGAGAGAACTGATTGGACAGGGCATCAGGTTTTACGTTGCAGGAGCCAGGGCGAAAGGTGAGGGAGAAGTTGAAGAGACCCAGAAAGAGAGCCCAACTGGCCTGGCCGGAATGTAGGCATTTAGCGCTCCGCAGATATGCGAGGTTCTTGTGATCGGTCCAAATTAAAAAAGGCTGCGCTGCTCCCTCCAGCCAGTGTCTCCACTCTTGCAGGGCCAACACAATGGCCAGCAACTCCCGATAACTCACATCATAGTTTCTCTCGGCTGGTGTGAGTTGCCGGCTAAAAAAGGCACAGGGATGGAGCCTCTGGTCCTTGGGGTTGCGCTGGGAGAGAACGGCGCCCACCCCAGTGTAAGAGGCATCAACAAATTGAGAGTTGGGGTCAAGGTGAGACAGTATGGGGATGGAAGTAAATAAGGACTTGAGCCGGGAGAAGGCCGCCTCGGCCACGGGGGACCACTGGAACGCTCTGGAGGGGGTCGTGAGTCTTGTGAGGGGAAACGCGACTTTGCTATAATCCCGAATAAACCTACGATGAAAATTAGTGAACCCCAAGAAGCGTTGAAGCTGCTTGCGATAGGAGGGAGTGGGCCAGTCCTTCACAGCGCTAATCTTGGCTGGGTCTTGAGAGAGTTGCCCCTGTTGAACTATGAAGCCAAGGAACGAAACGGAGGATGTGTGAAACTCACATTTCTCGGCCTTGACGTAGAGTTTATTCTCCAAGAGGCGTTGGAGAACGAGGCGTACATGCTGAACGTGTTCCACCTCCGTCTCGGAGAAGATGAGGATGTCATCGAGGTACACGAATAGGAACTTGTTCAGCATGTCATTTGAAAAGTGGCCCGGCGTTAGTGAGGCCAAATGGCATCACCCTGTATTCAAAGTGGCCTAGGGGGGTGTTAAAGGCCGTTTTCTACTCATCGCCCTGGCGTATTCGGACTAGGTGGTGGCGTTCCTAAGGTTGAGCTTGGAGAAGATCTGGGCCTTTTGGAGAGGGCTGAAGGCAGCGTTGAGCAGGGGCAAGGGGTACTTGTTCTTAACAGTGATGTCATGGTAATCTACACAGGGGTGTAGGGACCCATCCTTCTTCTGTAGAAGAAGCCAGCTCCCAGTGGAGATGAGGAGGGGCGAATCAAACCGGCAGCCAGAGACTCGCTAATGTATCCCTCCATAGCCTCTCATTCAGGCTGAGACAGGTTGTACAGCTGGCTGGAAGGGAACAAGGCACCAGGGAGCAGGTCTATACTGCAGTCATAGGGACGGTGGGGGGGCAGGCAAAGAGCATGCTGCTTGGTCGGGGGGCTCTGGAACCAACTCAGACTTAGTAGGGCCAGCGGGGAGGGCAGAGTGAAGACAGAGGGAATGGCAGGGAACACTCCAGGTGGAGAGTTTGCCCGAGGCCCAATCAAACTGAGGGTTATGGCAAGCTAACTAAGGCAGCCCGAGCAGGGCGGGATAGGAAGAGGAAGGTATAAGGAACAGTTAGATCTTTTCAGTGTGGTTGCCAGTCCAGATGCTAAGAGGCTAGCTAAACTGACGTCGCAGGTAGTTATCACTGTGGCTGACAAAACGTTCTGATGCTGTGAGCTGGCAGCAGGAGCTTAAGAAGCCAGAGATCGTCATCAGCTGCAGGTGCACCAGGCCACCAGCTTCCAGGGAAAGTGGGTCAACCACACCTCCTGGGGAGAGGTAGGGGAAGAGAGAAAGAGCAGCACGGCAGCAAAAACGAATGGGGGATCGAATCCTGGAGGCAACAAGGGTAAACTGTGACAACTTAGATTAGTTACCTGTTTATGGTTTGATGTATTGGTTTCCTGTTTATGATTACATTCAATACAGCATTGATTAGCTGATTATGATTTGCTGAATCACGGCTTTACTTTTACGATTGACTATCAAGTTGAAGTATCCGTCCGGATGGTCGCCCGGGGCCACGGGGATCGCAAGAGGAGTTTTCCTGCCTGAATGTTAACACCAAGAGAGGGACTTGCAAAAACCCATCAGTTGCTTTTTCCTTTTATTCGTACTGTTTGTATCAATCACTTGCAATAACTGTTAAAATAATTGTGCCTCAGGAGATGCTCTGGCTGTTCTGTACTGAAGGCCATACTAACTGATAACATTGATGCGCCACCTGTGTTGATGGACATGCTGCAGTACGTGATTTCTACCAACAGTGACTCAGCATCTTCTACCAGCTCAAAAACAATCCATAAAAGGTGAAGACACAGAAAGTTAACGCCCCAAAACGTATTTTTTCTGAGTTTGGTACAAGCACGTACCATGCAACCACTCTTCACTCTCTGCATCTCCTGACGCCGAGAGAGGGACGCACGATCCATTCATGGTGAAAGGCAGCCCAGAACCCAGGGATATATCCTTGTAAGTGGAATTGCTTATTTGACATAATAAACAACGCCTATGCACATTTGACTTCTGACTTTGACTCTTCACCTTCTACTCTGAACACACCGGGACAATAAAGTCCGGCCGGGGGCCGCAAACATGGACAGGTGCAATGACGCAACCACACTGTGCCTTAATGGCGCAGAGACAAGGCTTATCAGCGCATGCCAGTGTTTCAGATTAACTGGTGGCCATGGCTTCTGGTGATATGTTTTCTTTTTTCCAGATGTTCTTTGTAACTATCTATTGTAGCTTTGTAACTATATCACCAGTGTCAAACAACAGCACTTTCTGTAAAGCTGCTCCAGCGGTTGTGCTCTCCACAGCCCTGTGTGTCTCCTGTGAATGCTGGTTATCAGTCTGTGAAGCCTGATATACATATATATATATAGCCTGACCAGTTATCACCAGTTATCATGGATGTTTCCTTAAAACACAGCTGGTGACACACAGCTGACAGAGTGACATTCACCTGATTGAGATAAATGTGCGGGGAAGATCCCAGCGGCTCAGTGGCTCAGTGAGATTATCATTGGGCTGCGTGCTTGTACTGCTTTAGCTCGTGTTTCAATTCCCGTCTGACTTTTTAGGGGTCTAAGCAGAGAAGCTGCCGGAACCCTATTGTGTTTACTCAGTTTTTAGGAGTCCGAGCAGCGAAGCTGCGGGAACCCTATTGTATTTACTCTGTTTTTTTTTTATTCTTTGTTATTAGTATTCTGTCGCACTAAAAGTGATGCTACAGACTAAACTTTAATACTTTTGGAGAAGATATTTCACATGCTACTTTGGTAGGGGTGCCCCCTCTCACAAACCTGAAATGACACAAGTCTACCTCTAGGTGGCGCTATAACAAAGTCAAATGCATTTTGGCCTATGTCTCCTAAACCAATTTTTTTGTCATTCTTTTTTCCTCTGATTTGGTGGATCTTCCCGTATCCAACCTACCTGGCCACCCCCATTTCCGCCCTATTAGATTTTTTGCAACTATGGAAGGATTAGTATTTTCAATATTGTTTATTCTGTTTTAGTGTTCTTGTGTTTACTTGTATGTTGTGTCAGTATAGTTTGATTCCTATTTCCATTGACGGGGCGGGGGCGGTCCAGTATAAAAGCAGCAGTCTGTCTACTGGTTTGCCCTCTGCTTTCGTCATCCGCATGTCACTTCCAGGTGAGCCGGTGTAAACCTGAGGGGTAGGTTGCGTTGCTTGCTGTTTGGTTGCTTAGGCATTTGATTATTTTTTTTAACATGTCCTGTCATGTCAGGCAGTCATGTGAGCTGCTCTGAGCCCCGCTGGGTGACCACTGCGACAGGGATAGGTGGTGAGTATAAATGTTCTCTGGCTGGTGGCTGTAGCCAGGTAACTAACAATCCTATGGTCGCAGGCCAATGAGAGTGGCTGCATGAAGACTGTTCTCCTCCCTCCTCCACTGTGTGTGCGTTAGTGTGTGGCCTTACAGACGGTTGGTATCTCCCGATCCACGCACCGCTTTTTTGTTACAGCTAATCAAAAGCCGTCGCCACACTCCCAAACAGGAAATGACCTCATATCTCTTCAATGGTTAAATGCATTAACACCAAACTTCATACACTATGTTTAGACATGTTAGTGAGTAAGCATAGCAATGTTTGAGTCATTAAGACTTTATTTTTAATTTTTATGATTTTTTTTTTCTGTTTTTGCCCAATAGCCAAACAGGAAGTGACCTCATATCTCAACAATGGTTGTTTGCATTGACACGGAAATTCATACACTATGTCTGGACATGGTAGTGAGTGTCCACACCTAAGTTCGTGTCGGACTTTATTTATAAGTATTATTTTTTCCTGTTTTTGCCAGACTGTCAAGACGGACATGACCTCATATCTCATCAATAGTTTCTTCCATTGACACCAAACTTCATACAATGTTTCAGGATGATATAGTAACTCAACACACCTAATTTCATCTCATTCAGTTTTTAGTATTTTTTTTTTATTTATTTATTTTTTCTCTGACTGCCAAACAGGAAGTCAGCTCATATCTCAGCAATAGTTATCTGTATTCACACCAAAGTTCATACACTATGTCTGGACATGGTAGTGAGTGAACATACCAATTTTCTTGTCATTCTGACTCTATTTATAATTATTTGAATTGTTTTTGTTTTTCTCCATTATTGCTTTGTCGCCCACAAACACGAAGGCCATACTTTAGCTTCAACTGAAAGACTTTTTAGGACCTTTTTCATATGATGATGATGCTGTGGTATAGCAACTAGACATCATATATCTGACATGACTCATGTCTACCTATAGGTGGCGCTCCAATAGAGGCATCTCAAAAACTGAATGCAATTTTTACATACACATTTTTGCCTCTCATTTCTTCCATCCTCCATAATCTAATCCACCTGCCTCCGCGCATATGTGCCTATTAGATTTTTTTTTCTACACCAAATGAACCTAGAGGTATCACAGTTTTAAAGCTAGCTGCCTTTTTTAGAACTCTGTACCTTGAAAAACTTGCAATAGGAGTAAAATGGGACGACTTGCACCATACCACCCAAATTGCCATATACCCCAATTTGCTCCAACCCCTAATTGCTCCATACCCCGACTGCGCTGCTTGGACCCCGTTCATACCTGCTCGCAGGTCTAGTTTAAACTATATTTATTTTTTTGCTCTTGTGGTTTATATTGTTGTTTGGTGTGATATTCACCCGGTCAGATGCATATTAACTCGTGAAGGACTTTTAATTGATGTTTATTTCCGTTTATCGCCGCACTTCACACAGGCAGGCGTGAAGGGAAAATGAATGAAAACAAATCTGCGACCGGGTTTACAACATAGACATTTTGAATAGTTTAAATGTATTTTTATGAGATAACACTCAAAATACTCTTGTGCTGAGCATGGTGAATGGTCCACTTCTGGGTGTGTAGTGGAGAGAGCTTTTGGAGGAGACGTAAGTGCCCATACATTCTCCAGACCTCAGTCATGTGAGGCGCAGTTAATTTTCATGAGCTGAGTGATTGGCTACATTGCTGACTTGCTGTCTCACAGTCAGTGTGTTCTGTAAATATTTTTCAAACGCATTTTTCTTTTGTGTTGTTGTTGTTTCTTTTTCGATACTTTCATTGGATTTTTTTGACCGGGTTCACAACATCACTGGTGGGAAGAAAAACAATAAATGTCGAAACCTTAGAATCTGGGGCCTCATGTACAAAGACTTGCATGGATTTGCTACTGAACCGTGGCAAACACTGGGACCCAGAAACTGCCGTACGCAAACAAAAATTCAGATGTATCAAACTGTGCGAACGCCTGGATCCAAGCACGTTGCTTTTATACACCCCAATCAACTTGGAATTGAACGTACATGTTGAAAAGCCGAACTCCTCCCTGTCCACGCCCCCATTTACATAGGCACTTCTATTTAAATGAGGGGATTCCCCTCTCTGTGCGATTGTTCTTCATGGAACAACAGACAAGCAACAAAGGGAAAACCAACCAACTTTAAACTACTGAAATACTAAGTGAAGCGGAGATGCACCAAACCATTATATTTCGTACCATGTCAGCAGGGATAAACATGAAGTGGAAAGGAATGAGTGGGAGAGTGTGTGTGTGAGGCTGTAAATGCCGTGGATCAGAGCAGTGCACACACAAAAGTGGTCAGCTGTAAATGTGTTTTTAAAATTTCTGAATTAGACGATGATCCAGGACAGAGCACAGACTTCTCCACCAGCTCCGTTTGCCCCAAACCGCTGAACCACATTTGTTTATGAATACAGAAGTGCGTCACGGCTCATGACTGCGTGTAATATTATACACATATAACACATATACATATACAAGTTTATTGACATAAATAATGAACACAGGGAGACGTGTGTACAGTCAAAAGCTCCGATTACATTAGGGCAGTGGTTCCCAAAGTGGGGGGCGCGCAGAGCAATTGCAGGGGGGGCGCAGGGCACGGGACTCTGATGTGCGCATCACGCTGCTGTAGAATTGTTTTCACATTATTGACAGTTTCACAGCATCGCCTGTGAGTGTTGTCAAAGGCAAGATAGCTGCATGATACTTGTGTACGGCAGCCATGGAGTTGCCGTGGCGCACCGCTACGGTCAACGGTGAGATGGAAAAGTGTTAACTGTCCTGACCAAACCTCAAATGTTGTATAACCTGTCTTAGTTAGGGCCTGTATAACTGGCCTACTTGATATCTATGGAATGCTAATGTTTGGGGAGAGAGGACACTGTGAGATCGCTCAAGGACTATTCCTCCTGTCTCGGAGACATGTTGATGTTTGGGGAGAAAGGCTCCTGTCTCAGCGGCGTGTTTTCGAGACAGGACATGGGACTCATCGCAGGTTCACACGCTGGTGGGGACTGGCCTGCTCGTGAGCTTTGTCTGAGCAAAGTATAAAGAATGGGGAAGGCCCTCGTTCAGGTAGAGTCTGCTGCGGGTTTCGTACGAACGCCCAGCCTGGTTTGAAGCTTACTCGACCCGGACTGTCAGCTCTCCAGTCCAGTGTCACGGTAAGAGGACTGCTGAAGCTTCGCCAATGATTGTTTGTATGTGTTTGAGCTGTGCTTGTGGGGAATAAATTGACACATTATTCTAGCAAGACAGTCTACTGTTTCCTTTTTTTCCTCCTGAAGCTCCTGTGCCCACCTCCTCGATCCTGCAAAATATTTCACAAAACACACGGTCAAGTCACTTTTCAAACATCTGAACGTGACCGTGGAAACGAGCGAACGCCACATCTTTGAGTGTACGCAACATTGATATATGAGGCCCCTGGCATCCCTGCTTCGTGTGTGCCTATTTTCGAGACCCTCGACACCCCACATCCTAACAGAGGGACATTGTCCCACTTCCCCTCCCAGAGAGAATACAAAGCTCACATGACTATAGATTGCATCTGAATTGTTTTGCATACGACAGTTTCTGGGTTTTAGTGTACACCAAGAAATCCATGCTAGTCTTTATATGTGAGAGCCCAGGTGTGTGCAGGTGAATGGACTGACAGACTTGGTGAGTGACAGTGAGCAGAGCAGAACTGTGACAAAACTATTACGATAGATAAGGATCAACTAAAGAATGGTGGAAAAGTCACTGGTTTTGTGAAAAGAGTTCATTCAGACTAACAACGTCGCAGAGGATGATTCACTGATTGAACAGTTTGTTGATCATGTCTGGACTCACAGAGCCTTCCTGCAGTTCCTCACAGCTGGGATCAGTCTCCGTCAACCCTGGTATGATATGTTGAATTTATTCAGGTCCAACTCATCCAGAATCTCATCTGACATCTGCAGCATGTAGGCCAGAGCTTCTCCGATCTGTTCCTGACTTCAGGAAGTGCAGCATCTCCTCATACACCGAGTGGTCGTTCATTTCAGTCAGACCTGACATGACATTGTTTTAACTCTTTCCTATGTTTCATCAATGTTTGCTTGTGTAGTGGCGAACAATGTATCATGAATCATCTAGTGTGTGGCAAACACCACACATTGGATGTATTGCAAGTCAACAACTTCGGCAAGGACAGTACAGAGACAAACAAGAAGAAACACATTGGGTCGGAGTGACCTGACTCGATAAGAGTCGATGACTCACACGCACACACACACCCACATGAGTATAAAAGACCAAGATTTAGAACTGACGGGGGCTGCTCCTGATTGTTTTGGTGTATTGTATGACAACATACTACACTGAAATAAACCCGCTTGGCTGTGACCCATCTCCATGGTTCTTCAAGTCTCTTCATTTCAGTGATTGCTGAAAGTTGAGCATTTCTCCTACATAATTGGCATCACGAACATCGTCTCTGAAGGGAGCGCAGCGGTCGTGGTGACTCCGGGGGCACCCTCCTTGCATGGGGTGGCAGGCGCCGAGCAAAAAGTTAAGGACTTTTCACATTCCTTACACTACTCCTGAATTGGCTAAGATTGGCTAAAAGCTGCCAGGTAAGGCCGGGTGCTCTGGGGGGTCACTGCATGCCACGTGCCTCACATCCCTCACAGACAGAGAACTTGGTGGGGAAGGAGAGCCGAGGAGACGTGATAGCCAAACATCTGTGCACAGAACAGCTGCTAAATAAAGAGCCGAACTAAGAGAGCGAGGTGTAATCTGATTGTGACTGGCACTGTGTTTAAACTGGGACATCCAAAATAAAGAGAGCAGCTGTGGTAACAAAAGACTGGTCAATATTGAGAACCCAGCGTTTGTTTGTTTGTTTGTCTGAGTCCAAGAGGGGCTGCGAGAACCCAAGAGGGGTTCCGTGGTCTAAGAGAGACCAGTGTTTGTTTGTTTGTCTGAGTCCAAGAAGGGCTCCGAGAACCCAAGAGGGGTTCCGAGGTCTAAGAGAGACCAGTGTTTGTTTGTTTGTTTGAGTCCAGTGTTGTTTGTTTGAGAAAAGAGCTAGATCTATTTGAACTGTGTGCAAGATTGTGTGTATGGTGTATGGGGTCCATGTATGAATGCTGAATGAGTGAAATAAAAGCAGAGGCATTGAACAAAAATATTGAAAAACTTTATAAAAGTGTTGCGCTGACCTGGAGTATGAGTGTGAAGACAAAAGTGTGAAAGAGAGCACATGGAATGTGTGTGTGCTAGCACATGTATGCGTGTAAGACTCTAGGCTGAGAGCCAAGAGCACCAACGATAACCTCCAGGTGGCATTTGAGAGAAACACAGTGACGCTGTGTCCAAAGCGCGTGTGAAGCTGGTAAAAACTGCAATGCTGAGATTTGAATGAGTTGTAGCAAGTTGATATTTAAACTGTGTTGAGTAAAGTTGACAGCTGCAGTGTGGCAAGCAGTGCTGGAATCTGCATTGTATAAAGCAGTGCCATATTTTGCAGTATACTGAGCAGTGTTGGATTTTTGTATCGAGCAGGAACTTTTGTGGGTGCTACATGAGTTTAAAAAGAGCTAAATGAGCAGTAACTAATGATAGGAAACACATTTGATGACACAGCTGTACTGCGAATCTGATTTGTACAGAGAGAAGTGAAGGCCTTGACGGCTAAGAATCAACTGAGCCCACACTAACAGGGAAGAAAGGGGGGAGGAGTCTGGGAACACAGGCAAACAAAAAATAGAACAAGTGCAGGGCAGCACAGATCCCACCCAGCCCCTCCTGTTGAGAACGCTGGAGCACTTTTCCTTCTCTCTCCCTTTAAACAGCAAAGTTGAAGGAGAGCAGTGGGAAAGACACAAACAACACATAAAGAACATGAATTTGAATAAAACAACTACATTACGATCTAAAACAATGTATCCTACACCAGTAGCTCTGGTAGGAAGCAAAAATCCTGAAACATATGAAGACATCCAGAACATATCTAAAAATGGGAGAAAAGAACCAAGGGGCTACAATACTGAAATGGAAAAGTGTTAATTGTCCTGACAAAACCTCAAATGCTGTATAACCAGTCTCAGTTAGGGCCTGTATAATTGGCCTACTTGATATCTATGGAATAAATTGCGTGCTTTTGCTAAGGAATGTTTTGGGAGAAAGGACACTGTGAGATCGCTCAAGGACTATTCCTCTTGTCTCGAAAACATGTTTTCGCTTGATATCTAAGGCCTGTCTCGAAAACATGTTTTCGAGACAGGACATAGGACTCATCGCAGGTTCACCCACTGACGGGGACTGGCCCTCCCCGCCTGCTTGTGAGCTTTGTCTGAGCAAAGTATAAAGAATGGGGAAGACCCTCGTTTAGGTAGAGTCTGCTGCGGGTTTTGCGCGAACGCCCAGCCTGGTTTGAAGCTTACTCTGCCCGGACTGTCGGCTCTCCAGTCCTGTTCTTGGACTGTCAAACACTATTAATGGTGAGATAACATGAACAATGTTGTCAGACACAGGTCATCAGACGTCGCTGGGGATCCAGCAAGTTGGACTTTGGATGCCGTCCGCCGTAGCAACACAAGAAGAAACAGCACGAATATTTTTGTATGACTTCAATTGGAAAATGATGATGGGTAATAGTATAGAGCAAATACTAACAAATATCACCGCAGCTCTTAATCTTACCATATGTAGTTTGCAATCAGCGTATGCTAGGCTACAAAGAGAATCATTTGTAAGAGCTGTCACCGGCGATAATAATAATAACAAATGGAGAAGATTATGGAATATCACTGATGATTGGTGGTTAAAAGTCCAACCACAACAAACCAAATGTAACAATACCATGTGTGAGGGACATTGGCTTCAGTGTAATGTGTCTAAGCCGGTGGTTATATGTCAATACCACGTGTTACCTCTGATAACTACATCTGGGTATTGGTTTTTGAAACTCAGGGGGGATTGGTATAGCCCACATACCAATTTCACCTATGACCTACGCATGTGTGACCAAACAGATAAGGGGGTTGCTTGCCTACTACGTGAATCATATCAGGAACCATGCTTAACCAAAGACGATGCCTTATGTGATTGGTATCATGAACCGTTTAGAAATATGCTATGGCAGATTGGCCCACACACTCTGTGCGTTGCCATGATGGAACATCATTCACAATTGCCTCGGGTACCCTACACCAGATGCCTTCGTGGTGTTCATCTGTGGCACTGGAATAATGTGACCTACTATCTGACTAATTACAGTATTGGGACTCGTTTGACACAGGTGCAGTGGAGAACGCTGAATATCCCATGGCAGGTTTCCCTGGATCACTTCAGAGGCACACTGAATCTGTCCACGGAACTGCGACAAATTCTCAATTCTCATAGGTCTAACGTTTCCAGACTGCAGGTGTCCACCATGGTGTCACAAGGACGGGTATTGCATGCAGTCAAGCTGGTGGAGCAGGACTCTGCTCATCACTGGTGGGATATATTCACAGGCTTGTCAGTAACTGCTAGACACACTTTGGTGCCCCCACTGTTGGTGTTTATTATTGTAATTGCTTTGCTAAATTTGTTTCATCTGCTTACATGTTTCTATATTTGAAAGGTAAAACAATCTCTCATGCAGAGACTTTATAATACTGCCCTACGATGAAAATCATAGTCTACCGTACTGATGGCCCTTATGGGATAGCAAATTTAGTGGAAGTGTAGTGGAAGTGTTAACTCAGCCTGAAGGGCGTCATTCGGGTTTACACTTTCAGAAGTGTAATATCTATGATGAGAATATCTCATTTGATACCTGTCTTGAGTTACTGAATTATGTCATCGCTGAAATGTGTGATCTTGGGTGGCCATTCTTCGACTGGTTTGAATATCAGCGTGGGGAAACCTATGGTCATTTGCTTATTAATTAAAGGAGTTTTTGTCAGGCCAAGGGGTGGAATGAGATGGAAAAGTGTTAATTGTCCTGACAAAACCTCAAATGCTGTATAACCTGTCTCAGATAGGGCCTGTATAATTGGCCTACTTGATATCTATGGAATAAATTGTGTGCTTTTGCTAAGGAATGTTTGGGGAAAAAGGACACTGTGAAGCTCCTATGCCCACCTCCTCGATCCTGCAAAATATTTCATAAAACAAATACTCTTGGCCAAAAGGGGGCACATTTGATATAACTGTGTGTGAGAGCATGGAAACCAGAATAAGGGATCACAAGCCCAAAGAACAATCAAACAAACACCTGAGGAAAAGAGAATTAGAACTAAAGATTCTAAAACTATTCAAAGATGAAGGGCAGCAGTACAGAGCAAAGATAAGACAGGGCCTTGCCCTTGGGCCTAGTCGATATGGAGCCATATACACATGTGTAAGCACTGAATACGCCACCCACCTCCCCATGTCAGGCAAATTTGTCAAAACAGTAGGATTCTCAGGATTAAAGCAGCTCACCCCAATGACAACTCCAGTGCGTCTGGCCACAGTCGGTGAAGAAATAACAATCCCAATATTGGTGTCCAAACAAACCCTAGTAAATTTACTGGGAAGAGACGCGTTATATGAATTAAAAGCAAAAATCTGATGCACTCCACAAGGGATGTCTATTGACACCTCAGATGTGAATTACCAAATCTATGTAAAAAACAGACTGTGCAAAGATTTACTGTCTAGGAGAAATCACAGAGTCAGTACAGCAAACATTCAATGAATGGGAAAAATACATTCGAGCCCAAATTCCAAAAGCAACCAAACCTTTCTCAGACTATCACTGCAAAGGATTCAGCACAACGATTGACGGCTTGTTGAAATCAGGTATTGATTGAATTGCAGATAAATCAAAATATCGGCTGGTCCACGATCTGAGAGCAGTAAATGATGTAATAAAAGACTGGCCTATTGAGGTGCCAAACCCTCACACACTCCTTACAAATGTGCCACCGAGTGCAAAATCTTTCACTGTAATTGATCTGTGTTCTGCATGAACAAGGACTACATGAAAAAGATAAAACAACAAGATTTTTGGTCCTCGTATATGCAAGTTTTTTTTTTGATGAAATATTAAATCAATGTGAGATCTGTCACACTGGTAACGCCGACGTGACTCATTTTGGGATGGATCGGTGAGGAATTGAAGGAAAAAATAAATAAATAAATAAAAATAAAAAATTAAAAAAAATTAAAAATAAATAAATAAAATAGACCCACTGAAATCTACAGAGAGCATGAAAAGAGCTGGCTCAACTAAAAGGTATGACAGTAACCCTTTCAATAAAATACTGTCAGTTGAATAATCTAAAACATTTTCTGCTCAAAGTAGAAAGTAAGATCAGTCTTTGTAAAAACAGAAATAAATTTAAAAGTAGAGTGGTGATCATAAATTGTTTTTAAAAGAAGATATTATGTAGCAATACCGAGGACACCGTGCCTGATCGATGAGCGATATTCTACCGAGGATACTTAATACCTGATCGAAGAAAAAGCTTTGCTGAGAATGTGTGAAAATGTGTGTATGCGGTACCGATTACTGACTGACTGACAGACTGATTGTGTAAGACTGGGGACTTTCTTTCTTTTTGGTGACATCTTCAACTGACGTCAAAAAAGATGAGATTCATTTAGAATCTCATATGTGCCACTCAGCAGAGAAAATAGGGAACTACATCACCTCTGACTGCAACAAATCTGACACTGAGCAAACGGTGCGCAGAATTCTTCTGGCGCAAAGGGGGGAGGAAATACCAGACTATACCAGATGGCATTGGTTAACCGCCTTTTAATTGATGTTTTTATTACTTTACGGTAAAACGGAAATTTTTTGTATTCATGTTTCTGATATGTATTTGTGGGTCAACATTCAGCTAGAGCCGCCTAGCGGGTAGGGGCCGATGGGGGACTTTTCCTGGATCAAACAGCCACCAGGTTTTTCACCCTCATCAGTTGAATGTTGACAGATGGTTTATATATAATATATAATCGTGTTAAATCTACATATCATGTTTTTATATATACTAATAGTCACATTCCAAGAGTGATTTATACAGGCACATACTCATGTTATTAAGTCTGCATATCATTGTGTTATATGTTCTGATATACACATTTAAGAGTGATTTGTATAACCACATACTCATTTTTAGTGCCCCATACCGCACATATTCTGACAGACATAGTTCACTTACCACACATTGTCCGCGCATGCAGTTTATGAGAAAATCATAAAGAGGAGGGATTATGTAGTGGCGAACAATGTATCATGAATCATCTAGTGTGTGGCAAACACCACACATTGGATGTATTGCAAGTCAACAACTTCGGCAAGGACAGTACAGAGACAAACAAGAAGAAACACATTGGGTCGGAGTGACCTGACTTGATGAGAGTTGATGACACGGCCTGTGACTCCAATTCACACACACACACACACACACACGAGTAAAGTTGATGACACGGCCCATGACTCACACGCACACACGCACACACACACACACGAGTATAAAAGACCAACATTTAGAACTGACGGGTGCTGCTCCTGTATGTTTTGGTGTATTGTATGACAACATACTGCGCTGAAATAAACCCGCTTGGCTGTGACGGATCTAATTTGGTGAGATGTTGAAATTTTCCTCATGACTATTAAGATAATTTTTTAATTTAGTTTAATTCGGAATTGGAGTGTTAATCATTGTCTCTATTAGTTTGGTTGACGACCACAGACAACTAGCAGGAGTTCTAGTTGTGGCTTTTCCTATTTTTGCCGTAAAGAAAATATGGATTCGTAGAGACGTCTGCGTCTAATCACTAAGTGGTGGTGAGAAGTGCATAAGATTGTTCCACTTAGGTGACTTGAGATGGGTAGTGATATGAGTTTGGTTTTTCCCCTACCAGAAGGGCCCTTAAGATGAAAAAGATTGAAAAATGGGGAACAGATAGCGTGGTGTTGCTTCCGGTGTGGTCGAGAGACTTTGATTTCCTCCGAATGGGTCTTTTAATATTGAATTAAACACGTGAAAATTTAGAACTAAAAACAAATTAAGACTAAGACTAACTAAACAAAAAAAAATTGCTCAGACTAAAATTAACTAAACTAAAAATTCTAAATTAAAAGTCTTAAAACTTAAAGGTTAAAACTATGACTTTAAACTAAAAGGTAACAATTTGGAAAATGACATGTCCTAAAATTAAAATTAAAATTAAAACTAAAAACAAAGTAAAACAGAAAAGTAATAAGACGTCTTAAAATAGAAAAAAACAAAACAAAACAAAAGAAAAGAAAAGAAGAAGAAGAAAAGCCTGAAAGGTGAGTATGGTGAGTATGAGTATATTACACAGGAGTTGTGCCTGAGACTGACAGACCAGGGGGTGAGCCAGGAACATCTCAGCACTTGGAACAATGAGGTGAGTATACTTTTACAGGAGAGTATGCTTTGTTTTATATCTGCATTTATATTGTTCAGATGAAGTGTGTCTAGAGATAATTTCGAGTTAGTTAAAAAAACACACAATAAGTGAATGAAATATTACTGGGTAATGTTAAGATTGTGTTAAGTAAATAAAATAGTTGTAGACGGTTTCTGAAATGTCGAGCGTAAATGTAGATATTTAAAAAAGTATTTAATAGTGAGAGGAGTTTTTAAAATACTTCCTCTGGTAGAAGATGCATGTGATTAATTACAATTGGCTAAATTAAGGGGTATATGTATAACTGGACATTTTGAAGCGATTGACGGACAAAAATTCTAAAGAGAAACCCCTAAGAAAAAAAATAAATAAATAAACTGTTAACTTGTTTTAGACACAATGGTGTTACATTGATTCCCCAACATTTGTATTTTGTAGAGCAAACATAGAGTTTTGTCAAAACTGCTGCGACAATCTGGTGAATTTAAATTGAATTTGAATTGAACGTTTTTATTCCTCCCCCATGGGGGAAACACACA
>JAFBJW010000494.1:66441-154377 GCA_016785235.1 Pseudorhombus dupliciocellatus | reverse complement strand
TTTACTCCACGTCTCCCTCTCGTGGTAGAATGGGTGAAAAGGTGCTCTCGAACCTTACTTGACACCCTCTTTGCTGGAATAAAATGAATCCTGCCTCTCTTAAACTCTGCCAGGAACCTTGAAGCTAGCTATAAATTAAACTGCTTCTACCCTGCAAGAGTGGAATCATTTAGCTTATCAACAGCATCCTGCTGCCCGCTGGCAAAGCTGGGGACAGTGTCCTTGTGGAAAGCTGTGAATGTCATATCCACAATATATTCCCCTGGCTCACATTTTACAGCAAAGTACTGAGAAACGTCATCATAGCCAAACAGGTTTATGTTGCTTTGAACCCCTCCCTCTGAGCCCGAACTCTCATACACACAATGTCCCAGTGTTAACTGGCAGCTCTCCCTCTCTCGCAGGCCGGTCATACTCCAAGACGCTGCAGCAGGCCCCGCTCTCCGTGCTTCCCCGGCGCCACTGCCAGCAACATTTCCACAGCGCCTTCACCAGCCGCATGCTCTGCGCTGGCAGCGTCCAGGAGGAGACGCGCGTGGACAGTTGCCGTGGCGACAGCGGAGGTCCGCTGGTATGCGAGCGCCCGGGAGGGGGCTGGGTGGTGTACGGGGTCACGTCCTGGGGTCACGCCTGCCGGACACAACAGTCCCCTGGCGTCTACACCAAAGTGTCTTCATTCATTTCCTGGATACGCAAGGTGAGGCGACGCGACGAGAAGAGGCAGTGAGCAGGTCGCTGATGACCCCGTGGTCAGAGGGCATGACTGTTGATCAGGTGACCGCGGACAGGACAATGTGTTTGATAACCTGACTCTCAAATGAGCACAATGCTGGACTTCCTTAGAAAAGGAAGACCCCCCCCAATCTATGATGTATGTCGTTAGCACTTATTGTAGTGATTTGAATATTCTCACAAGCTGCAGGTATTTGACGTTTATATTTCAAACCTCATTTTTATTTCCCCTAACTTGATATCTTCCTTCATTGTCTCTTGTGTCATGGCATACCACACTGTCATGCTTTTTTTTTTTTCTTCCTGAGAAAAATGGCTTTTATTCACGAGTTATAATTTATGACGTAAAATGTTAAAATGGGACCACGTACAAATACACACGAACAAGCACAGAAAATAAGCAACGGCAGGGGATGAGCTTGCAGACTTGCACCAAGAACTGACATGAGGTACTTAACGCATGAAGTGTAGTTTGTCAGAAGCACACATTAACATTTGCCGAAGTGATTTATGCCTTTAAACGTCAAGTCGCTCTGGTAATGTAAAGGTTTTGCTTTTGTATGTACTTTGTGTTAAAGGAAGACTGCTGGTCTCGGTAAATACTCAGGCATTTATAATTTATCTTCAGTCAGTATTGTCCTTGTGTCTCCAACAGTATTTCTAGGTGTTGATTTGTCATTTTGACACTGTCGTCGCATGTCTAGTCTTGGTTAAGTGTCGTCGTGGTTTCTGACTGCACTGAAGGGCACACTTGAAAACAAACACTAAACTGCCTTCTCTTTGGTGTTGACTCACTGTGTTCTGTTTTAATACTGTAAGATTTCTTCATACAATAAGATTTTATAGAAAACAGTTGGGTGGGTGGGTGTTTGATCAACTGTCTTCAGTCACAGCATCTTGTATCCTATTGTTACTGTGAATCCTGCGCAGTTTCGAGTTAATTTTACTCACACGGAAGTTGGAAGTTGGCCGCAGACAACAAATATCTTTCTGCCTGACTGCAAACTGTCAGAATGAGCACCACTGTGTCAGACAACACGTACGCGCACACAATCGCACACTGTCTCCTTGCTGTGTTACAAAGCCACAACAGGAATGGCATCCGTTACCTGGGTTGCATTCTTTTAACAAGACAAACAGAGATTTTTAGAGCCGGGACCAACTATTACCAGGAGAAGCGGTGTGGAGTCTTAACAGCGCACGTCACATCAAAGACCTTTCTCCTACCATTCGATATCTTTTTTAATGCATTGAAAACCTTGTTGAAATCTCCACAGAGGTCTCCGTGATGAGCGTGTTCATTGTAACGCTACATGTTCCTTTATCTTAAAGCGCATGCATCATCAACTGTGTGCCAGACCTTTGTTTTAAAGGACGGTGTAGAAAGTTGATGCATCTGCTGTTGTCACTTTAGGAGATGCTTACTGATTTCATTGTCTTTGGTGACCAGATGCTAATAAATGTGTACGAGTCTGGGTCTTATTGCTTTAGTGCCATCTTCCCACTGTGAATGTTGTTACCTTTTCATTCAGTTCAATTTGTGATCAAAATTGAATTGTCACTTCTAGGAGCAAAGTTCCACACTATTGTAAAAGGCATTTTGCAGAACAATGAACACGGTGGCCAACTGTTTTTTTTTAAATTAATGAGACCAGAAGGTACAACATGCTGCATTCTGGTGTTAACAACACGATCATCTGCTTTTACTTTGGTTAAATTCATTGCCTGGATTCCCAGCGTTTACAGCGGCATCATCACTTGTTGTACGAGAGCACCCCCTAGTGGTTATCACCCTTGTTGCAGTCGCACACAATCACACAACCACTTTCAGGTATTCAATGTAAGTTGTGACCTCATACACACATACACACAACATTATAATAATGAATTATGAATTATAATAATTGTATCGTTATTATTATTATTATTATTAATTATTAATGCTCATTCTATTTCTCTTCTGGTGTTGACTTGCTGTTGTTGGATGTTATTTTCAAACCTCTGTGCTTCAGTATGACTTGAGTAAATCCTAATGACAACATTGTGCCGAAACATTCAAACAAACATAATTAAAGGAAAACCTTTTAACCCCTTTTAATCTTTCATGGGTGCGTGTTTTTTGCCATTCACATTGGCTCTCCAGTTATAGCTCTTTGCTCTAATGAGCCTATATGAGATGTCAACCAGAGGTGGTGCAGCACAGAAGGCCTCATTATATACGGATAATTTACTTCCACTCATTTCGGATTCCATTCCTTAAACTCTGGCAACACTTGGGAAAAGCATTGGGGGAAAGATCTGAGGATAATGATTAAACCTGAATAAAGGGGATCTCATGCACATCAAATTGGCTGCTGGAGACTCCCTCCTCAACCGGCTGCTTTTCAGAGTCGCTGCAAAATACGTCGCATTTTATTTTTAGAGTAACTACCCATCTATAACACAGCTGAGCCTGATCCTCTGTTGCGTTGGAGGGCTTCAACGTAGACTAGAGCAAGAATAACAACCCAGTGTGAAACCAGCAGGGATCCCCTGCTGTGTTCCCATGTTTTCACATCAACCTCGGCGTACTTTGTACTAGAAGACCATGAAGAAAATCTGACGTTCACACATATACATCCTCTGGAGGAATTTGGTGCATGTCTAAAAGCAACTATACGTCTTCTGTGCAACTCTTATGAGGTAACTGCGACCTGTGACTGGCTTCAGAGGAAATCTGGCGATAGCACTCTCATCAAGAGCAGTTTCCAACAGACGTCCAACCCACACGAAACACTTATTCACCAAAGTAGTAGTAGCACATTATCTGCACAATTATTATGCTAATAAATGAATTCCTTTCCTTAATTTTTCATGCATGTTCTTTAAACACTTAGCAGTTCATTGTCACCAAATTCACAATTTTAGTTCGCCTCAGTAAGAGCATTTACAGTCTGACAATCGGAGACAAATGAGACTTTCTGAAGCTCCTGAAGTTGTTTATAGAACTCCGTAAAAACCTGGCAATTTATGAGCCTCAAAATACACAACATGATGACATTAAAATGAATCCAGTGAAGATTCTCAGTGCGACTCTGTGAGACAAGACCCACAATGCAACAGCAACCTGATCCTGCATGTTGACACTCTTCATCCGAAGGATCAGTTGCATCTTGATGAGGGATTTTTACAAACTGTTGCCATTTTCTGGTTTGGATTACTGTAACACCCCCATTACTGGCCTCCTGAAGCAAGTCAGACTGTTGCTCCACTGAAAACGTTGCAAACTCTCTCGCTTGTGAAACCTACCCAGTTCTCCTGTATCAACTCCTTCCTGTAAAGAACGGTCAGCCGTGCATGTGACCCTGAAGTGTGCATGGCTGTGAGGCCCCAGATACCTCCAGGCTTTGCTCCAGCGGTTGCACACGAGTCCATTTATTCATATTCGGCTGCTACCAGATGCTCGGCTGTCCTTTGCGTGTGCCGACCCAGGTCATCACTTCAGCCTCCTGGATTCTCAGCTGAGAAATAACCTTCCCTGCCTGGGCAGAGCGGAAAATCACTTCAGCCTCCTGGATTCTCAGCTGAGAAATAACCTTCCCTGCCTGGGCAGAGCGGAAAAATTCCCCCCCCCCCCCCGTACAGAGAGAAAACTTGTCTCCCATGAATAATCACAAGAACCTGTTCCGCTCAAGTTTTTCACACCAGGACATTCCTCCAGCACAGCCCTCCTCCCACACCTTTCCTCATATGGTTTGTGCTGCTGCCGATCACACTGAGGAGACTTTGTACTTTGTCTATCATGTACAGCCCATTTATTGAACACTTTTACACCAGTTTAAACCAGTTACCATTGTGGGATTTATTTGCAGGACTGTTGCATCGGGTGTCCATCCATCTTACAGCATGTGATTTAAAAGTGGGATGCAACAATCGAATGTGTCCACTAGGAAGCAGGAGAGAGCATTTGAGGAAACGAAGTCTGACCACATTTTCTGCACAGAAAAAAATTAATTAAAATAATGATTTCCTCTGTTCACTAAGTGCCGTCCATCTGTGCCTCTGTAGAGCCATGCGGCCTCAAGGACTTTGGATTCTTTATTCTTTAGCTACAGCTGTTAGTATTAATTTATTTTGATCCATTATGATTAATTATCAGCCCGCAACGAAGGCATGCATCACATTATCGGGCTGCCACCTTTATTGCATATCTCTGCACAATCTGAACTCCGCCTGCTTCCTCATCGCTGCACACTTTTTCTTTTTTATATCTATTTGTTTGTCTCCTCGCCCAGTTCTGCCTCCTGGCTCTCTCAGCAGTTTTGAGACTTCTCTCGAAATATGCAAGTCTTCGCACCCCCAACTCTCCCCTCTCACACACACACACACACACACTGTGGCCACTGAGGCTGCTGCAATTCTCCATGGGAGAGTTCTGTCATGCTCTGTAGATTGGGTGTCCCAGGGTGATTAACTATTGATATGGAGCTCAGGTAACAAACCTGATATCTGGGGGGCTGGGACAGGGAGAAAGGAAGGGAGGGGGGAGGGAGGAGGAGAACAGTAATGGAAGAGCCAGGTGGTGGGTGGGGGCATGGAACAGAGAGAAACACAGGGCCGAGGGCAAATTAGGAAAGAGCCACATGATGAGCGAGAGTGAGGGCCGGAGCCAAAATGGTTGCATGTAGACGGATGCTGAGGCCCAATGGCCAGTAGCCATGTGGCTCCTAACCGTTAATGTGATGACTCAGAGCATCGCTGAGGAAATGGGATGGTGAGGGCAGTGGATGTGTGTGGATGTGTGCGTGTGTGTGTGTGTGTGTGGGGGGGGGGGGGTGCAGATGCATAAACAAATAGATCACTGTTTGAGGAGAAGCATCCAATTGTGTTAAACCTCCAGCCCACAGCAACACCCAAACTGGTTCCCTTTAGTTTAACTGTGTGTGACACACAGTCTGTGTGTCAGTGTTTACCTTCTAAACACACTCCCCTCTGGTTTGACAGTCAAATTCCAGCATCAGCAGTATTACAATGGACTGACTTTAACATTGTCCCTCTCCATCCCTGGTGGCGCACTGATGTCTGATAAGCATCAGAGCTCGCTCAACTTTCTCAACTTGTTCGAGTTGGCCCATCCCCCACTCCCAGCGTTTGCCTGGAGGTGATTTCAAATTAATAACAGCTTTCTTTGCTTCGCAGTGTGTGTGTGTGTGTGTGGTAATGGCATCGTGATGAATTTCTGTTAATAAATGACTTGTTGGATGAATAAAAACTAAACTATCAATTAAACCATCGTCACATTCATTATCCGATACTGAAATCAGGCATTTCTTGTGATCTGGATAATACAGCAGATACACACTCGCACACACACACGCACACACACAAGGCCTGTAACACAGATGGTGGAACAATGTGGCTCAGCCCAACACTTTGCTGAGGATAGCCAATTATCCTGCTGATTATTAAGATATATTACAAAGCAGTTATTGCCAAAATGGTTTATGAGAAAACAGAGGTGGATTTCAGAGGGAACTTTTTTCTAATACTATAGAAATTAGACAGAGAAAGGTAGGTCCTTAGGTATGAAGGGTTAGGGAGGTGGGATTTGGGAAACAGGCTGTTTGGACATGAGACATTTAAAGAACTCTAAGTTCATCAGACTTTAAGTGATGAGACAAATTGAATTGATCAATGGAATATCTGAGAATCTGATTTAGGACTCAACAGGTAAATGTCCTCCGTCATCCACCTGGGGCCTGTTTCAGAAGACAGGTTTAGTGAGTTAGTTAACCCTGAGATGAGGGAAACACTGAGTCAGTTACCTGGGCAATGTAGTCTGTGAACCCAATCTGCTTCAACTAACCCTGAATTTCCTCTGTTCTGAAGTTGAAGCCTGCAGACTGAAGGCAGTGGCAGACATGGCGTGTCTCGAAGAGCCAGCAGAGATGCTCTGCAGAAAGAGGATTATCAGACCCGATTAGATGTTTTAGGGTTTCCGTTTATCTGCACCGTCAATAATTTATCTTAGCAGTATTTTCAGCTCTCACAGTGTTCATATGAAACATGGTAAATATAGGGATATTACACTTTACCTGTTTGGATTATACTTATTATATTTCATCTTTAGTTGCTGCCAAGACGTTTTGCGTCTGTTGGGGTGCGGCTGTGGGGACATTCTAAAATGCTTAAAGTAAAAAAGCTTAACATTGCTTTATGTCAAAAACGGAGAGGGCATTTTCAGAGGTGGAAGTGGGCAAAAGCGGAGATCCCCACACATGTTTTTGTGATTGATTGCAGGTTTTATACGTTAAGCATTTTGGAATGTGCGCTCAAACATAGAATACAAATGTTGGATGAGTGGAACACAAAATATTTATTTCTCCAATTAATATGCACGCATTGTCTTGAGCTCTTGCTGTTTTGGTGCTGACGCAGTGTTGATTTTTTTTTTTTTTTTTTTGTATCCAGTTTATAGATGCATTGCCACCACCTACTACATTTGAGTTTGTTCTTCTACTTCTGTTGTGGCGTTCATGTTCACTTTGAATATGCCGTCATTGATACTGCCAACGCCACTGGGGAGAAGTAGCAGCAGCAAGGCTTTGTTCCACCTGTTGCCATGGTGAATGTGTGTTCCTTTGATGAGGGCCTTTGATATCTTCTAACTAAATCTTAACAGCTGTTCTGAAAGGAGAAACTGTTGATGCCAATCAAACCAACAAACAACAACAAAACTCTTGAGTTTGACTACTCAGAGTTGGTGAACCCAGAGTTTGTTAAACCTGCTTCCTGAATCGGGCCCCCGGCTGCTGACAGTATCAACATGGAGGAGGAACACAAGAACACAGGTGTAGGAGGTGAAGTGAGGGCCCCACGCACCCGCCCTCTATCTGCCACTCCTTTTCTTTCCATCGCGTAACTGCTGCAAGCCCCGCCTCCTTTCCCCAGCACTGTCACACGCTCACTCACACACACACACACACACACACGCACACTCTCTGCCTTGTCCTCCACACCCGGCCCGGGGGGAACTTCTTTCTTTTCCCCTGCCCGGCCCTCAGCACTTCACCTGGAAGAGAACAGCAGGACTACTTCACCTCCCCTTCATCTCCAGCCGCTCCGCAAAGGTAAGAGGGCGACGCTGCCGCGGCTCCACGCTCCGGGCAGGTGTGACGACAGGTGCAGCGCGAGCACACCCGGGGCTCGCGCCGGTCCCTCGCGACGTTTGCCCCCCCCCCCCGGTTCCCCCCCCCCCCCTCTCGGTGTAGTTTCATTCGGACGCGATGGAGAAGCAGGAGTTGACACCGGAAGTGTAAATATTAGTGTTTTTGCGTCGAAAAGCTCCTGAGACACGCGGGGCTCGAAGGTGGCCGATGGTGCGTTCAGGGCCTCTGCGAAATTCACGCGATTTATTCTGTCATGAAGTATTTATTTTTTTGTGACTGCTGCAACTTCTAACGCCTCAGTAGCAATATCGCGGGAACATTTTTTTGATATTGAAATGCCGACTATTTTATTTCCTCTAGATACTCAGAGCGACCTTAGGACTCTGTCCGGGTTTTACCATGACACATGCCCCAGATACTGCACTAGAACACCAAACACTGTTATAAAACCACCTGATCACAATGCTGGTATTGGTATGGTTTTATTATCAGACTAACTTCAGATATGAACATTCTGTGGATTCACTGACGGGTTGGACATGACTACACTCTTGGAGCCTATTTGACCTGAATGCGGTTGTAGTAGTGTCAATACAAAACAATCGGCTGATGTTAGAAATGTTTGTATCTGCAGGTGACAGGTGACGTGAGGCCTCCCCCCTTTGTTGTTTACTCAATATGCCAGCACCACTAGGACTTGCATTTGAATGAAGACATTCTTTCAGACAGTCCAAACGTTTATTTGCCATGAGGTGTGCCTCTGCCCAACCTAACGATAAGGGATACAGTGATAAATGTCTCAACTGAGGACACCTGTCATGCAACATGTACTCAGGTATTACAGTTGTTTGCTAATGTTAATATCAATGGCAGTTTAAGAGTGAATATACTGTGTAATGATATTTCATTGAGGCCACCATATCCCTGTTTCTGTGCAAATATTTGTCTTCATTTAGTTGTTACAGCCAATGTTTATTCATTTTTTCAACATCTATCTGAAATGACACAGCTTTACAAAAACTAAAATATACAAGTTGCCAAAAACTTTTCTCCAGATTAAAGTTTGAATTTAAGTTGTTTTTCCTTCAATATACAGTAAGTGGAGCAAAGCTTTTATTTTTGAATAATGCAAACTTTCCTTCATCCTCATTCCACTTGAGACTAGTTTCAGGTGTATTACTGTTATATTCAATTTCACGGGGGTTACACTAAGCTGCATCAACAGCTATGTTGAAGTGTCTTTACATTAGTGCTGACTTCTTGCTTCTGAGGTTCCTCACAGTGCATTTTTCAGTTATTTGGAATATCTTGTTTTTTATCTGCTATGATGTTTTTGAACTCAAAACCCTGATAGAACGTCTCCAGTCCCATTGGACACCACAGGACCATGGAACCATGGTCTTCAGTGTCCGATACCACTGCTCCAGGTGCGGCCTGCTGAGCACTAAAGCCACATTTGTTTATTTAGTAAATAGCTCACCTATTCATTGCTCCACCGCTTTTGTGAAAGGAGTGTTTTTTTGCTCCACTCTGGATTTAGCAATGCCCTTTAGGGACCCACTAACCGCAATCAAACCAGCAGTGTGGGGACATCTTGCTCTTTGAGGAAACAGAAAAAAAGAAGTATGACTGTTATTATCAAACTGCTCAAATGTCAAAGAGTGTGAAACCGAACCACAGGTACCGCCCTGCTGCACTTCCTACATCGAGCTCCGTCACTCGGAAGAATCACAATGATTACTGAAATTTTTACATTAGGATTCTTCCAGTGATCTAAGCGCATGATGTACTGATGACAGGTTTTGCATAGCATTCAACTTTCCTACTGATGCTATTTAGATTCGTGGTATTTTTGGATATGACGATGATGTTGACTCTCAGATAATACCTGAAATCCAACTGAGACACTCATGGCTGAACCAAAATTAGTGCCTAATAGTCCCGAGAAGTGCAAGAGATCCATTAACATCAGAAGTGGCACTAATGGTGCAGATGAGCAGAACATGACTTATGGAGTCTGAGGCTAAGTTCTTATGAAAGAAAATTAAATCTCTTGGACATTTCAACCATTAAATGAACAAAACAGACCAAATTCCATATAAACTTTGAAATGAATAATTGAGATGGATACAGAAATGGATATGTGGACAAAGATAATTGTGTTAAGTGAATTAATTATTTTAATTCCAGTGTAAATGTGTCTAACTTTAGTGAAAAAAACACGATATTATGATAAGAGATTTACTTTGTTGTCATTTAGAACCCCACACTCGTCTGTTGACTGTTCACAAGACAAAATGATGGTAGTGCCAATGGCTTTATGGCTAGGATAAAGGGAAGACAATTCTATTAACTGTTTACTCTTGGAGAGACAGAGCCTGTCTGACCTGTTCCTGTGGGTGAGGAAGTACTATCAAAGGCAAGAGCAATGCACAATGTTCTCCCAATCCCATGTCTTGGTTGCGTCGGATTGTCACCGGCCTGGGTAGAAAATACAGATGTTTAGAAAACAACACAGGTGAACAGAGTAATGTTTTCTCACCATGTTATGTGGAGATAAAAGACTTAGGCCACAGCCTGTGTATCCACCGTTGTTTCAAATGCTGACAAAGCTTTGAGAGGTAAGGGCATGTCAAAGAGACAGTGTTGCTTATGTAAACATCTCATGTGCGATGGTCTAAAGAGGGCACATGCTTTCTCCACTTTAGTTTTGTTTTCACCTAGATTAAAGATCTAATGACTCTTGAACTTAGCTTTACCTCTATATAAAGTACACAGAAGAGTTAGGGTTGACCTCTGTAGCATAATTGTACCTTTTCACACCAAGTTATGTTATTTATAGAAATCTATCTAATTATCACAGTTTGACTTTTAGTTAAATTTCCTCACTACAGTTCATTCAGCCTGACAGGTATTGGTTGTGTATCTGTCTCCGAGCTGTATAGAATCTAAAAGGCCTTTTGGCTTTTTCCAAAGACTGGCTAACCTTGTTCAGCTAGTTCAGCTTGGACTATCTTGTGTTTGACCTCGTCGGCTTCATCGAAGCCACATCTCTCGTCTCAACAGGGTGCACTGAGCTAATGAACCCCTACTGTGGAAGCAGCACGAGTGCTCCTCCCGCTGCGCTAAATGAAGCGAATGTTGGTCTAGATTATGGTATTACAGAGAGATAATCGCTGTGTCATTACTGTCTTGTGTTACTTAATGGACTCACATTTCTTTCTGTGGCAACAATAATTGGTTCGATCTTGAATAATAAGCAATACAAATCTATAACAAAAGCCAATTCCCTTGATATGACATGATCAGAGTTTATAATTCTATATTTTTTGTGTCAAAGTTGGTGGTGGGTTACACTGAAGCCGCGCTGTGTTGATCTTAATCCATCTCCACTCATCTGTCAGGTACATTTTATGAAACAGGCCATATCACAACAGGTCATCAAAATCAGTATTACAATACTAACAATACATGACCCATATCTCAGAGTGGTACACGTTACCTTTTATTTTCATCCTGTCTTTGTCTTCACCTATTGTTTCCTGTCCTTTAATTCTCTTAAATCAGATAATTTCCCCAGCTCTCCCTCTGCACAGGGTAACCAGACTCCATCATTAGTAACTTTAGTCATGACACATCACAGTCCTCGGTAGACAGTGGTTGGTTTCTATAGTTACCGTCAACAGCCTGGGCTGAGAAGTGTTTGTAACGATATCCTCGGGACAATACTAAAGTAAATAGTAGCAACATTGAGTCCTCCTCCTGTGAGGCCACAGCTGTTTGCAAAGAGAAACTCCATATTGTGGACAAACAGATGGTTGATACACTACATAATCCTGAGTGTTGCTGTTGAGGGGGCGGATTCAAAAGTAACGGCAACGACACAAAGAGACAACCCTCACCTGATGACAAAAGAGAAAGCCAGAGATATTGTGTGAGGCTGACAGGGTGGAAGGTTGCTGCAGCCTGTTGTAGTGAGCAGTGGACGAGAGGCAGGAAACGCCATGAACAGGTCATCCGTTGTCACATACAGTCACCTATAGGCATATTACAGTAGTCACAGGGAACTGTCCGTGGTTTAATGGTTCACTTTGGAAGATTATATGCAAGAATGTACATAAGCTTTCTCGAATGCTCCAAAGGGAGAGCTTTGTGAGGGGTTGGCTGGCTGTATGCATATTGGATTGATTCGTGTGTTCTGTCGATAGCAACACCTCAAGATGAGTTATATCTTCAAAATCACAATGGCATTTTTGCTCTTGGACTGTAATTTTATATTTCTCATTTTCCTCCAAAGGTCAGAACACCCTGTGCAGTGAAAGTACAAATTAGTATCATGGATAAAAATAACGTGGAAATTTCACAAGGCAGGTTTGCAGGGTTGATTATTAATCTGACCGAGAGGGAGAGTGAGTGTGGGCATATAGGACACAGGCTATGACTCGGCTCTAAGATACCAAGATAGTGGAGCTTTGTTTTTGTGAAAAGAGAGGCTGGAGCTTTCAAATGACGTTGGTGCTGCCCACATCATGTCAGGACGGATGGAGGCGTGGTATGCAAGCTTAGTTTAGTGTAAAGGTGGTAATGCAAGTAAAAACATGTAGGGCAATCAAATTAAATTGTACGAATCAGTTGCAGTTGTAGAAATGTAGATTAACTAAATTGGCATTATGTACCTACATAATTTCAAAAAATGTTGATAAATTGTCAACAAAGATGATTACAGACTTATTTCTCTTTTTTAGTTGATGTGTCATGTTCGGGTTTGAGCTTTTATTTTGTTCTCAACATTTCTCCTTTCTGTTTCGTTTCAGCCATGTTACTACCTTCGTCTCTACTCCTCCTCCTTGGCCTCCTGTCATGGAGTCCCTGTGCATCATGCGCTAAAGTCATCGTGGTCCCGCCCATCATGTTTGAATCTCACCTCTACATCTTCAAGACTCTGGCGACGGCTCTGCAACAGGAAGGCCACGAGAGCCACTTCCTAGTTTCAGAAGGTCGTGAGGTTCCCCCTTCTCCTCACTACCACCTACAGCGTTATCCAGGGATCTTTAACAGCAGCACGGCTGACAGTTTCCTTCAGTCCAAAGTCACAAACATCTTCTCTGGCCGTCTGACGTTTCTGGAGCTGTTTGACATTCTTGACCACTACTCTCAGAACTGTGACGCTGTTGTCGGCAATGCTGAGGTAATGACGCGGCTCAAGGAGGCCAAGTTTGACCTGCTGCTGGTGGACCCTAACGAGATGTGCGGCTTTGTGATTGCTCACATCCTGGGCGTGCAGTATGCTGTGTTCAGCACAGGCCTGTGGTACCCCGCTGAGGTCGGGGCCCCGGCCCCTCTATCGTACGTACCTGAATTCAACTCGCTGCTGACGGACCGCATGTCTCTGCTGCAGAGGATCACAAACACAGCCGTTTACCTGGTGCAGCGATTTGGAGTTCATTATATTGCACTTCCCAAGTATGACCGGATAATGAAGAAACACGGGGTGACGCCTCAAGTGGCCATGGCCGACTTGGTGCAAGGCAGCCAGCTGTGGATGCTATGCACTGACATGGCGCTGGAATTCCCCAGGCCCACCCTGCCACATGTGGTGTACATAGGGGGCATCCTCACCCAGCCACCCAACCCACTGCCACAGGTCAGTACTGAGACACAGACAGCAGATAAGCACACAATGAGACAGAGAAATATAGACAGGAAGTTAGTTTTTGTGCCCAACAGTTGTTTCGTGTCAAGAGGGCATGAAGATGTTAACGCTCAGAGAATCTGTGCATCCTAAAGAGAAGAAGTAGGAGTGGGCGATCCAGATAAAATCCTTCACACTGTATATACTTTAATATCATGTTATCATTGTATATAATGTGAAGTTGGTCCACTTTCTGGAAAGTAAATTGACAGCGGCATCTGCGGTCGGGCACATCCATCAAATTAAATGCCATCACGATTCACAAAGTCACATAAAATCCCAATATGGTCATAAATCAGTCCTGTTCACTGATATGAAACATTTCTCACGGCGGTTTAATACACCAGCAGATGTAAAGAGGCCGTTACTGCTGTTTAAAGCATAAGGCAGAATGTTGGATGGGCGACAGATTTATATCATCTTGTCATATTTAGCAAATCGCCCTATCGTCCAACTCTCCCACAGAGTCAGAGCACTTGTGTCTTATCAGTTAGCAGTGACATGACTGTAAACAGAGGTCTCTTTGCTGCTACTGATGCAGAAGTAATGCGGCACAATGGCTAATTGATGCAACAGTGTTTGACTGAATTTAGACCGGGGGTTGACCCAGGAATTTCTGTCTTTAACACTGTGAGGGAGGGCATTTAATTAGTAGGCATTTTTATATTGCTTTTTCTTAGACATGTTAACAAGACATCTATATCTATCGCTGCTCCTCTGGAGTTTCTCCTCAGGGTCTGGATGTGTGAGCGCTAATGTCCGTTATTTGAGCCTCCCGACTTCCTGCTGACTTTCTGTGGCTGTGCGGTTCTGAAAAGCAACCTCTGTAGAATGTCTGGAGGTTATGTGGCTGAGTCATGTGGTTCAGTTAGATTGAATGTAAGGGGACTAACAGGTCAGAGGTATGAGCTCTACATATTGCATATTGTTGGGAGTTTCTGTACATTTTGAATTAACCCCATTGTCTCTCTATCACTTGGTATGTTATTATCACATCCTGCCACAAAGGGAGCCTTCACAGATGATGCTGTGCTGGGGTGAGGATGAGTTTGGGTTGAATGGACATGGTAGATTTTTTTTTTTTTTTTCGAGTGGAGGGAGGACAGAGGCGGGTGGTGACGGGGCTCGGACCAGCATTCAAATGCAGAGGGCGCGGGCCGGCGGCATCTACTGCGGCGGATTTTGGAATGCCACTCCAGCCAATAGGGAGCATTGTGCAGCCTTGTGTGGAGGGAGTTATAATGGAAGTGGAGGGAGAACGAGGCCATTGTTCTAGGCCGAATGCTGGGCACACTGAGACTCTTTTATGGGGTCACTGAGGCTGCGTTGTAGGGACAGTAGGGTCGTGCTGCTGGCACACAGAGCCCAGTGTGCCCCTGAGGTTGCTCCGTGCCAGGGCCGGCCTTAGCTGCTGCAGCTGGACCATTGACCTCCCTTCTCTATTTGTTTCTGTCTCTACAACATGGCCGCTCCCTGATCAGTCCCACCCTGTTAGTCCTTGCATCCTAACGTAAATACCACAAAGAACTGGCTGCCGTGCAAAACGCACATGTGCACGGACACAATGAATACTTGTGAAAGCTGTGCAACTCCTCGGCATGTTTTCCCTTCTCCATCACATCACTGATCTGACAATCAGCTGATGTCCTCAAACTCTGCACTAGGACAGAAAACACACCGGAGGAGGAGCACATTACTGTCTTAAGCTGAGTTGCTATTTTTACCAGCCCTACTGGAGCTCTCAGCTCATAGAAACCAGTAAGAACCTCGGGATTCCTGTTTCTGCTGGTAGACTACAGAGTGTATATTGTGACACCAGTGGAAAGTAGCAGAAGGACCCATGCATGCAGGAGCCAGGTTAACGGTGTCTTGTAATGAAGGCTGAACAAAGCAAGGAGCAAACCAAACATGTAATGAGACGCATTTACCTGTTTCACACTTAAACAGTATTTATATAAGACTTGATAGTAATTATGACTTGGACTTGGAATGCAAACAGGTGAAGTCAGTGAGGTGTGTTGATTTAAAAATAGCTAGGGCTTTGTGTCTAGAGGAACAAGCTGCTTTCTCAGAGCATCACAAAAGACATATTCATTTTACCTTTCTTTGTTTACTTGGCAGCGTTTTGCACCGACGAGGGTAGGAGAGGAACTAACGGATGTTGTTGATGCAGAAAAAACACTATGGTGGACTTGGTGTGGCTGCGTTGGATTCAGTGGCTCTGTGACTCTTTGTCTGGCTCTTGGGCAGTTTTATGAGGTTTTGTGATCATCAGGGTTCTGATTTCAGGTCAGATGGTCGAGTTGTTCGCAGGTCTCTCGGGAGAAAACAATCCATTTTGGCCTCATTTGTGAACTTGAATTATAAAAACCTTTGTGGCAGACTTAGACACACTGGGTCACTGGGTTTTATGGCGTCAATGCATATTTATCTCTGAACCTGTAAATCATTTCGAATATTAGTGTGGGGCAGTGTGAGATTAAAACAACAAAGCAGGTAGGTTTGTGAAGGGCACGTACACGTTGACAACAAAACTCTTCCACATCCCAGACTCCGATCTTATCTCAGTCCTCTTCTTCCTTCTCATATTTCAGGATTTTGAGGCGTGGGTGAATGACACAGCGGAGCATGGCTTTGTGGTCGTGTCGTTTGGAGCTGGAGTCAAGTATCTGTCCCACGACATTGCTCACAAACTGGCAGGAGCCCTCGCCAGGCTGCCCCAGCGTGTCATCTGGAGGTACAGTATTTATCCTCTCACTTTCACTCACACAGCACACATCCATCAGCTTGACATGCGCAATCCTCATAAGGTACCAAGGTTATAGTTTCAGATTTTTTTCCCTCCACTCAGCACTAAAGGGGCTCTGGATGTCAGAGCACTCGCTGTGTGTTCATCGCGTGTTATATGGGCCGCCATATATGAGCTCTGAAGGCCAAAGTCCATATTCTCACGTCACATTTGCCTCACGGTGTTACCCGAGGCTAGTGGCCTGATCAAACATCGCAGAGTGATGGACCCTGTGCTTTGATTTGCTGCTGAGAACAAATGGAGTCACATCTTTAATGAGATGTTTGCACGATTACCATGGTCAAATACAATAATTGATTTATGCAGCACATTAGATCAGTTAAACACATGTTGTTGGCCTTTCTGTGTCATACTCGTAAATATAAGGTGTGTGTGACTGCTTCTGCCTTACAACATGACAGCGTAGGTTTGTAGGGGGATAAAGATAAAATGATGCAGGTGAGTTATTGGCTTTATGTTCTGTTCCATTGGACTGGAAGAAGAAACTTGTTCGATTTTGGTGATCATAATATTTTGCACTGAACATGCTATATCAAGAATTCCTTGAGAAAGTTTCATCAAATTTTCAAAAAAATCTTCAGTTGAAGGATGAACTGACCAGAAGTTGGTGGTAACAGCCAAGCTGACGCTGGCCTGTGTTCTTGTGAATATCATATTACCTACACCCATAGGTGTGTTAACCTGGGCACCAAGTTGAACTGATTTGATTTTGTAGGTCAAAGACAAACTTCACAAAACACCAAAACACGTTTCTGGCCTCTTGAGCAGGATATCTCAAGCCTGACTTGAGGGAATTTGAACCAATTTTCACTTTGACTCAAAAATGAACTGATTAATTTTAAAAGGTCACATGGACCATGTATAATTCTGGAAAATGATATGTAGGCATGAACTGCAGTGGATAGCACACAACCACTGTATGGTATTTCTAGTTTCATTAATCTTAGCCCCAATTCCCACATTGTCACAGTGTGTGCAGCTAAAGCTGTTTAACGTAATGCAGATGTGTTCATCACACTGTGTGCCTTCTCACTTAGGGAGATAGGTATGCTGGAAATCTAATCTACCAGTAATCATTTACAAAGAGTCCCACAGCAATCATCCACTCTCTGTGGCCTTAGCGTGACATTGACCACACTCATACAAACACTATTCTTTTATGCAATAAATGTTTAAAAAAAAAAATTGTCCCAGGTTTCATGACAATCCTAACAGGACATTAGATCTGACGTGACTGCTCTGGTATATCTTGAGTCGCATGTAACTGATGTTGACTACAAGAACAAAGCCTTTGGTGTTGAACATATATATACACATTGTCTCCAAACCAGACCTTTCTATAAGTGCATGTGTGGATTCATGTTAATGGTTAACATGTCCTGGTGTGCAGAGGTCAGTGGCTGGTTCATAATGTCACATCTGACCAAAGGTGCAGCAACTTTTCATAAGGTGAAGAACCGTCCAGAATAGGCCCAGCTTTGAAATACTAAACGGAATGCTTTATGGTTTTTGTGGCTGTAGTTGACAGAATATTACACCTTTTGTATTTTTGGTGAAATATTTGGTCTTTCATTCATGTTTGCTTTATTTGTTCACATGGTGTGGTTTAGATTTTCCTATTTATATTTAGATGTTTCACCTTTTTGATGAACTGTGTACATTTTACAAAAGAGTAGGCAGTACATAATATTCAGTACTGTTGAAAAGGGTTTACATTCAAGACATATTTATGATCTCATTATTATTCATTAAATCATTTATCTATCTAATTTCCACATTACTGCAGTGGCATGATCTTGTAAAAGCAGATTGTATCTGACGGTTCCATGGATAAAACAAATGCAGGCCAGCAGTAAATTCTCCCTTAATGAGGACTGTAACGATCAGTTTTTATTGAATGTGTTTAAGACGATAGTGATTTATTTTAATGGTCATTATGGAGGCGGCATTTCTAGGAGCTGTTGCTGAGCAGTGCTGAGTAATACTCCAAAGTGTATTTGTGATTTTATTGCATGGAAGTGGTTATGAAACATGTGGGGCTGTACAGAGGTGGGGGATGAAGATGCATGGGGTGTAACTTCCTCAGGAGCTCAGAATTCATGAAGCACCAAGTTACAGACTTGGAGAGGTTGGAAAACTGTGTGAAATTTAGTGGCTGACACTCAGACAGAACAGGGCAGAATCAGTGGAGGGACTTAAGAGGATCAGACTGTGGTGGATGTAGGCGGCTGTCAAAACGCTCGCCACGGTTGCTGCAATCTGCTTGAAAAGTCCTATGTGTTGAAACAAGGACATTGCCTTTGATCTCCAACGTGCGTTTAATCATTTGTGAGAATTAACATTTTAAATCTATTACATTTTAAAGGCAAATGAAATGCACGCTGCGCTCACGAGCACTGACCTTACACGCTGCGCGGTCAGATAATGATGCTTCACATGTACATACCTGACCCGCTCTGCAAGTGAGGTGAGACGACCATCTGAGACTTGTAGCCGTAGGACTTTTTAAATGTGACATTGAATGCTAATTGGCTTCCACTGAGACGATGGAGAAGGAAGAGGGCTGGTGAGGGATCGAGAGCCAGCCAAATGAATCTTGTCATTGATAATTGGCTGCATGAATGTGGGCTTTGATTGGCAGGACAGTGAATTGGTGCCTTGTTGGACAGAGAAACAGAGATGAAAGAGTCTGGGTGAGTGAGGGAGGGAGACAGAGATTGACAAATGGGGGTCGTAATGTAGCTTGCATATTCATTGTGTGCTGCATTTGGCGGAGAATGCTTCCGCACAAAAAACACTTTTTTGTCATGTTTGAATTCCCCCTTTGTTCACCTCTTTACCATAGTGATGTCAGACACAACTGCTTCCTTTAACCATATGTGCATACATTTTCTGGTACACTATACTTATATATTCTACCCTCACTATGTGGGTATAAAGCCAGACTGATGCGTGATACGACATACAACAAGCAATATTCAGATGAGATGAGAAAGTACCAAGTACCTTGGGACTAGCAAGGATAGATTTCTCCAAGACACAGTAGCTATCACATTTGTTTTATCTCATTTATTTCATTCTACTCAGTGCTAAAAAAAATGTGTAAAATTAAAATGATCCAGGGACTGTCCCTGGTTTTATTTTGGGCCAGTCCCTGGCTCAAGCTGTCCTCGGAATTGTCCCTGTTTGTAACTGTGAATAAAGGCCGGGCAGATGTTTCCCCGCTAAGTGAAGCAAGAGAAAATAGAGCAGAGAATTAACTGTTAAGGTAAAGAGAAGAAAAAGAGGAAGGAGGAGGAGAGGAGAAATGGAGCCAAGTTAAGTCTCTACACCTGAGTTTTTTCCCAGTGTTCTTCTTCACTGAATGATCCACAGTGTCTTGTTATCTTAACTGGCACAGTTAAGAAAGTTGAGCTGGGTTTTATACGGTGTGATGGACAGTCGGTTTCAAAATCAAAGTGGCAGGTGCGCACTCTTCTCCTTTAATTACTGGCATCGACACAATAGAAATACTCACAACGTGTATTATTAGTTGCACAGTGGGGTGACAACGGGACCAGTTTAAAAGTGACTGTAAAACAGTTCCAGCTTTGTTGTTTCTCTGTCCTTCATGATTTCCTTTGTTCCTCAGGTTCTCTGGAGTTCCACCCAGTAACCTCGGCAACAACACCAAACTTGTGGACTGGATGCCTCAGAACGACTTACTGGGTGAGCACATTACAAAAATAACACGTGACGGGAAAGACAGCATTGACAGTGAAATGTATTTTTCAGGTCTTGTGAAACCGTTGGTATGAGCCCAGGCTGCTTATCTTGAACTTGGCACATTTCTTGTCTCGGTTCAGACATGTTTTGACACATTACTGGTCTACGGTGTTTTTCTTACACAAGTTGCTCCTGTGGGGTGTGGCAATTGAGGAGCTCCTCACCTGCCTAGGTAATAACCACAAAGGCGGGTAGAATGTGGATGTGTGAGCCACTTTGTACCAGTCACACATGAGGAATGTACAACGTGCAGATATTGACTGCTAGTTTTGTATTCAGCAGCAACATGTGGTTTACAAAGACAGCACATCCTGAAACGGCCCTCTGGATTCCTGCTGGGTGACTAATAGACCCAAATGGCAGATCTATTTTATTTGAATTTGGCTTTGAAGATTACATTTGATTGTGTTTCAATTAAAATGTAATTATCTAGCAAGTAAATAATTTGATTTTAAATTGTTTCCCACACAGATGCACTGACTGTGGCTGCATGTGATTTTTTTTCAGTGTTGAAGTGATGCTCACATTTCATTCTTCCCTCTTACTGTAGTACATCCTCCCTCCATCTTCATGAAATGAGGAGCAACTAAATAATCTAAAAACAAATGTCAAAACACTTGAAATAACCTCCCTCGTGCTCCCTGTTAATCTAGGCCACACCAACACAAGGGCGTTCCTGAGCCACGGCGGCCTCAACAGCATCTACGAGGCCATGTACCACGGGGTGCCCGTGGTGGGTGTGCCCCTGTTCGGGGACCACTATGACACCATGACTCGTGTGGCAGCCAAAGGTATGGGTGTCATGCTACACTGGAAGTACATGACCGAGGAAGACCTCTATACAGCCTTGACCAGCGTCATCAAAGATTCCAGGTGAGAAATTGCACAAATGCGCTGTATGTTAGCGCCATTGGTCACCAGTGGCATCTGGTGACTTGTCTATGGAATTACAACTGCCTTAAATCATACATTTAACCATTTCTGTCCCTTTTTCTTCATTTGATTTTTTGCTGATAGTTGTGCCCTCCAGAGTGTCCAATAACATCCTCTTACCCTCGTCTTCTCTCTGTGCTAACATAGGTACCGCCAGCAAGCAAGTCTTCTGTCCAACATTCACAAAGACCAGCCCGGACACCCCGTGACGAGAGCCGTCTACTGGATTAGCTACCTCCTCCGTCACAACGGCGCCAGCCACCTGCGCTCTGCTGTGTATGAGGTGTCCCCATACCAGTACTTCCTGCTGGACGTGATCGTTACCGTAGCAGCGGCCTTTGCTCTGACCGTCTTCGCCATCCACCAGTTGGTACGGTTGTTGAGAGGGAAAGTCGAGGATCAGGGCAGAGGAGGAGGTAAAACCAGGGATGATGCTAGCATGGCCAACGGACATTGCCATAATGAGAGCATGGCCAACGGGAAACACAAACGCAACGGCTCCTTGAAAACCGAGAAGAAGATGAATTAATGTTTGGAGCGGCCAAGACGGATGAGGAAGAAGTTGCCCCAAGGACTCAGCTCTAGGTTTGGTTTAGTGATTTTGTACAAGCTTGAAAAGAAAGCTTCTCTTAGGTCTGCGTCAAGAGGCAACTGCTACTCCGAGCGAGAGGGAGTTGGAGAATGCACAAAGCAATGTGTGTGGGGACGGAACAAGGCATTGGGTGCTCAGAATCTGTGTGTGTGTGTGTGTGTAGGTGTGTTTGTCCGTGTGCACTGAGGAAAACTTAACAAGAACTCTTAACAACAGCAGCTAGCGCAACGCAAAACCAAATTGGAAAGTCACTGAGGATGAAGCCCAGGAAAGACACACGGGAGGACGTTGTTTCTACATGTGTGTGTCTTCTCCCCTGCGTGCTCTCTGTCCTCTTCCTGCCTGAAGAGCGGGTTAATCCGGAGCGCCAACTGTCCTCGTCCTCAGAACACAAGCACGAAACATTTAGTATTGAACGTTTTTAACAGGACAAGCTCTGCTTCGCAAAGTGTAAATACAGGATCATTCTATGAATTACTGTAAAGAAAAGTCTATTAATTGTGGACCTGTCTCCTTTAAGTTATTACATGTGTTAGTGGTGTGATAGCATGGTGGTAGACACTCCCTCTGCTAAGCCAATATACACACAACACTTTGTCGTTGATGTTAGAGAAGCAAACAGAGTAAAAAGCAACTGTTACTGTAACACCTGGGCCACACTGGGTGTGTGTGTGCAGCACGTGACGGCCGTCTCTCCCGCATCTGTTCCTTCTGCTGCTATGTGCTTGAACACATGAGTCTCCTGATTCTTTAACTCTGAAACGGGTACAGGATGTGTCAGAAATATTTCTGTATTTGTGACATATTCGTTAGGTAGTCATTGAAAACGTGGTGAATGATTTTTTTTTTTGTTTGTTTGTTTATTTTGCTGTGGTCCGCAGAGAAAATAGGTTAGAACCCAACTCTTGAGACGAGCGGCTCGCACGCCTGATGTACACCGCACTCGTATCCGGTGTGGCCTGGGTGTTAGCATACATCACATACGGCATCTGCAACCATCTACATTATCACAGGGACTTGTTTTCTATTTTAAACCAGTTGAACATATTTTCAGTGTTTCCCTTTTCACACGATGTGTGAACAAGATAGAAGAATTCCACTTAGATCTGTTTGATTTATCACTTAGAAAAGAGCAATTGGGTTATTATGAAAAGAAATCATAATAGTGACTATAACTGCTGCTGATAGGGGCTCAGCAGGGCTCAGCTGCTCAGGTGGTCTCACACCAGGTGATTGATTCACGATCACTTGCCTCATCGGCTCCCCCCTCATCTATGTATTGATTCTTAAGCATTCATCACTTGATTGCCATTTTTAGTGCGACACTTGACTGTGTAGATGATACCTCTGCGTTAAAGTTTCATTTGTCTTGAACGCTACTTTCAAACGTCACTGCTCGCTCAGAGCTCCTCTCCAGATTGATTTCATTCAGGTTCATGTGCAAACTAGATATAGCTTATAAATAATTCTATTAACTTGGAGTGATAGAGATTCATTCTGTATGTGGCCTTTTATAATGCAAATGTTTGTGTATGCAGTATGCTTGGATACCAAGGCATGTGAGTGTATGTGCTGTTTAAATGCTTGTGCTTTTCGATCACTGTACAGCTTTAGCCAGAGTGTGTGGGTGAAACAAAGCAGATGAAGTATGTTTCATCCCACCGAGAGTCTTGTTAAAACAATTACTGGCATTTTACTCTCTCTGAACTCGTACATGTTCATGTATGTCCGTTGAAAGGTTTTTTGTTTTGTTTTTATTTCCTAAACCGGAACACATCTTGATGTGTGGGCTCATTTCACATTGTTTTACTCTTGTTTCTTGGCCGGCGTGAGGCAGCCGTGTGTGTGTGTGTGTTCATTCCAAATGCAGATGGCAGAAGTGTGTAAAAGACAAGATCATCCATGCTGCGAAATTCTCTTGAACTAGGGAGATCAACTTACAAGGAGAAGTAGAGGGGTAGCGAGTGTGTGGAGATTCAGGTCTCCCGGTTAATTATTGCATTTCAAAAAGGGCAGGGGCTCATGCACAGTCATGCGTCCATCCATCTTCCCTGCCACTTGTACTTAAAGGGTTGAATGGGGGCTGATCTCAGTTGACACTGGGTCAGTGGTGCCGTGGCATTCATCCTGGACTGCTCGTCCAAGGGGATGGGACATTAAAAATGGCGTTGAATGTTACACTTCCAGTTGGACAGTTTGACTCCCAGGCCAGATGTACTGTTCCAGACACGTACTCATCACAGTTAAACATTACAGCCTTGTTTAAGAAAAACACTTTTTTACCAACATAAACCACTGCTCACCAACATAAACAGCTCGCGTGTAAAGAATGAGAGCAGTGTACATTTTAAGGTGTCAGAGGAGATCAGCTTAACCTGTACGATAATCCTGTAATCCTGTATATTTAAGACAAGCTTCATTATCCTCCTTTTTCTGTGAGCTACTCCAACATCTGCACAGCCCAACCCCCAACACGCTTACAACAGAGACTTTTATACTTGAATCATCATCTTCGTCATCGTCGTCAATTTATAAGCTGTTGGGTGTTTGGGGGTGTGGATGCTTCATAAGCTATGACCAGGGTTAGGAGGGGGGGGTGTGAATATATATATTTTTTAATTGTTTCAGTATTAATGTTGTCGCCCTTGTAGTTAAATGCTGTCCGTCTCACGTCTCCGTACTTTACCCGCAGTCTTGACATGTCTATGATCCGTGCACGTTTCCAGCATGAACACGTTCTTTGTTGTCCATCTTCAGATGACCACTCGTGTGTTCCATTTGTCCACATAATTTTTCCTGCTGTGTTCTGTCATCTTTGTGTTCTTCTGTTTCTTCTTAAGCCCCCATTCGATTTCATTTAACTTTTATTTAAAAAAAAAAGAAAAGAAAATACAAGTCCTCCATTTTTCCTTCATGTGTGTCCATGTTGTACAGAGAACAATGTAAACAAAATACTAATGCTGAATAAAAATGACATATTTTGTTTGCAGCGACGAATTGAAACTACTTTGTGCTCTCCAGCTTTTGAAAAACAAAATCCAAAAAAAAGAAGAATGACTGAAAAGTACAGGAAAAAGTTGGAACCGCCCAGGTGCGCTCACTCAACACATGTCTACCTGCGCTGATAAAGGCTTGTTGCATGTTATCAGTGGCACTGTACAATGGATGAGCACATACGCTCCTCACAGGTTTTGAGACCTGATAAGACCTGATGTTGATTACAGCACTCGATGCTGCCAGGCTCCGTTTGATAGGGCATGTATAGGTTTTCTGTCGGGGAATTGTTACCAAGCAGCAAGAGGGGTTTTTTTTTTTTTTGTAGGTATCAGATGGTGGAATCATCTAAAGTAGCCAGCTGCACGCACACATGCACACAAGCTGTGTGGACAGATAGGGTTATCTAATGCTGTATGTTCTCACTGAGTAAGGCTGGAGTAACAAAACACCCAGCCTGGTAGCCTGCCTCGCTTACTGGCCCTCTTAATTATTCACACCGCCTGCAGGGGCCTGCAGACTTCTCTCTCTCTCTCACACACACACACACACACACACACACAGTCAAAAGCATCTGCAGGTCTGTTTAATTTATGTTCTTGAAGTTGTTATCTGTTTTTGTGACTGGTCGCCAAACTGGGCACTGTTCTGTTCACAGGGACAGGAAGTGCGTGGGGGGGTGGCCTCTGCTGATGTGGAATGTGATATCACAGCGAGCACAGTGGACATCATTCATGACATCCTGCGTTCATCCTCCGCCACGCACCACTCCCTCGCCTCAGTCCTTGTAAGTGCCTATTATTTACCTCTCCTCTCCACCTCAAAGGACGATCAGCAGCAGCAATTATCCACTTTTTGCTGAACTAAGTGGACTCGCTGCATTAAGTAAAAAGGAGTCCTCCCACTTGAGATCGAAGTGATGGATTTGCTGAGAGGGTGACAACAGGGTGTGCTCCGGACGTCTGTGCTGTCTTTTCGGTGAAAGCCTGAATGGAAGGATGCAGCCAGGGCCCTTTTGAAATTGTTGACTTAGCGTCTTTAAAGCTTAAATGAGCGACGGTCAACCCTCAGTGTTTACTCATCTCTGTCACAGAACATATATTTCACGCAGCTCAGCCCATGGATCTGCCTAGATGTACACAACTCACGCTCCTGTGCACTTTTAGGATTAAAAACCTCTCCCCCCTAACTGAAGCAACCCACAGCTAACTGGACTTTGACAACACACACGATGGTCAAACATAAATCTACCAAGCATTCTTACTCATTTTAGTCCGTTCTTAGTTCGGGGAAATGCAACGTTGAATTTGAATTTTTTTGAAAAAAAATCTTACTTATTGACATAAATATGATGAGAGTCTTGGTGCAGAAGGTAGGATGGAGCATTTATCTCTCATCACCCTGCACAGTAGATAGCTTATTACTAAGCTCTGCTCAGAAACAAAAACACAGTGTCAGTAAACTGTAGAAGTGTTTGAGGGGGACTCACTAACGACAAGGACTCATTAAGTTAAGTAGCTCCAGAGCATTAGCACAGGCCAAGAGAGCAGCCCACTCCAAACAGGCAGGTTAGGAACGGCCACTGTTCTAACAGAATAATGTTCAATCCAGTTGCGAGGTCATTCTGGGTTGTTTTTTTTTTTTTTTTTTTTTTTTCTTTTGGACCCAGAGAGAGAGAGAAAGGAAAAGTGCAGTCATAACTCTGGTCTCGAGAAAGGTGGGAACTGGACTCCTGTAAGGGAGGGTGTGGTGCATCATCAGCATGTCTGTGCCGAACGAATGGGTCCCCAGAGCCCAGACCTCCTTTTATAACAGAGAAGAGTCTGATGAAGCTGAAGTGCAGGAGAATAAAGTGTTCACGCTCAGCTCATCGGGGATACGCTTTTTAACGTGAACGATGTGTCGGTGCTTTTCTCTTTCCAAGATGAATGTCACAAATATGGCAAAATACACATCTTAAAAAAACACCAACAATTGTTCCTACAGGATTTAGCACAAATCGGTACCAGCCTGTTCATGCAGTCCGCGCCCAGTCTGGAGCATGTCCTCTTCCTTCATGCTTCCCAGAAAAGAAGTCTGTGACAATAACAGCAGGCAGGTGTTAATTCTAAACCAGTGGCATATTAATTACAGCTTTTCTCACGTATGTGCTTCCAAATTCAGCGGCATAATTGGCGAGACTTTTCTCACACATATGCCGATGAAATTTGGCGAGTGCATTTGATCCAATGCATCTTATTTTTTTCCGCGCAAATGTTGAAACGCAGAATCATTGTGGTGCTTTCTGTCAGTTGTACGTTTAGTTGTCTGCAAAGTGACTGTAAGTGACAGATGGATTCGTTGTGCAGGCCCCTTCACTCAAGTAACGCTCCTTCTTGTGCTTCAGATTAAAAGCATCACCGCCTCTGCCTGCATTTGTGACCCAGCAGTGTTTCGAATAAAAACAGCCTAAGGGTCACACCAGACCCTGATGACCTCAGTGTGTACCCCATGTGCTGTTTGATGGTCCTCACACGCCAACAACACTCTCCTCATTTGTACCATGTTGCTGCAAAACCAGGTGAAGGAAAAACAACCTCCTTCCCTTGAGCAAAACGAGTCACATCCTAACAGTTATTTTGGGATATTGTTTGTGTTATTAAGGCGGCATAGAGGTGCTGCTGCTGTGGGTGTGTGTGCTTTGCTCTTAAAGCTAAAAATATTTCCTTTTTCTTCAGAGAGCTCTCACGCTGCGTGTTGCCTTGTCGCACTCAAGAACAGGAGACAGGGAACAAGTGTAGCCTTGGCGCACGTAATGAGAGGACTCCTCCGTGGAAGACCTTTGGTCTTCCTTCGCTTTGCTCTTGTTTTTTTTTTTTTATTTCTTTGAGTCCAGCCAGCGGTAGAGAGCAGGATCAACCGTGCGTTTCAACTTCTGAAAGGTTGGGATCAATACGACCAAGGGCAGCATCTGTGTAACAAGTATCACAAGACGCGTGTCTGCTAAGTGGGCTCTCATCCTGCAGGTTCCTCTCATGTCCAGTAGAGGGTAGTAGTATTCCATAATCAAGGGCTTCGGTGGACACCCCCCCCACCCCTACCCGCTGCCTCATGCTTCTCTGCCTTGTTTCTCTGAGTTTGTCCCCATAAACCTACAGCTGATGAACCTGTTGGCTGAAGTTATTGGAATAGTCTAAAAGTGACACACACATACACACACACACACACACACACACACACACACACACTTGTATCAAGCGTTCTGGTCGCACACTCTGTGACAGATGTGGCCTGGGTCACAAGTGGGTGAAGAGAAACCTTGGTGGAATTCAGGCCAAACACTACCCAGGTGCTGTGTGTGTGTGTGTGTGAAAGAGAGAGAGAGGGAGAGAATGATTCCAAATGAAAGTTAAATGATCCGTGTGGGAAAACAGGGAGCACTCAGCCTCGGAGATAAGATAAAGCCAGAAAAAGAGGAGTGCAGGTAATAAATAACTGCAACGAGCGAAACATAATCTGGTATGTGCTATATTTGCCCATGCAGCCCCATGTGTGAGCATGTATATGTGTGTGTGTGTGTGTGTGTGTGTGTGTGTGTCAGCGTGCTTAGGATAGATGGAGTCCTGTCACTGTGTCACCATGGAGATAAGAGAAGCCTGACAGCGAGGGAGAGCGACTGACAGCTTTTATATCAATCATACTGACTTATAACGTTATGGGGGTTAGGAGAGGATATTAAGTCGGACCCAAATATAAATCAGTGTCATGTGGTCTGTGTGTCGACAGCTGTTGTCAGTTTGGCCTCACCTCTTGCTGTAATCTCTGAACTCCAATGACCACACGTAAACTTGTGCGTGCACACACGCACACGATGCACTGACACACAAGCAGATGCCAGTGTGTGTCACCCATCTCTAAGTGCCTGGACACGGCCCAGAGGAGAGCGTTGGCCAAATGTTGTCCTGGCACAAATCGACATCTTCTCTCTGATCTACTGTAATTCTCTTTCATCCATATTACTTTCTCTATATCCTCTCTTCCATCTCTTACCCCCTCCACCCCCACCCCCCACCCTTCCCTTCCTGTTCCATCTTCTCCCTCTGTATATTCACACTTCATTCCGTGCCTCCAAACACCTTCCAGAACCCGGAGTCTCAGCGAGCCTGTAAGCCGATGCAGCGTATCTGTGAGGAATTGGGAATTCAATTGGAGAAAATCAGGCTTTTGAGTTTTCAGCCAGATATTTAATTATGGGTGTGAATTATGGCTGTGTCGCTGCGGGGACACGGCGGAGAGGTAATGTGACTAAGTAAACAATAAATAACCCCCCAAATAAACATAAAGTCAATGCTGTGCTTGATTAAGAAAGGTAGCAGCCACCACTGCCTGCGCTAAACCTCCCGTTCTGACTTCAGCCAGCAAAACACAAACACTGCACCCCCTGTGTGTGTGTGTGTGTGTGGAGGAGAGGGGGTGTAGTCGTATGATAGGAATCTAACCTCCACTGTGATTAGGTACTGACCTCACAGGGCTGCTGTCTGTGCTGATAAAGACTCAGAAAGAGGCACCAACGCGCCTCCGCCCATCACTTAGATTTTGAAGTCAGTAAATCATTTGATCCTTATCAGATTTGCATTCACTTCTATTCTCTCTCATCTCTTTTGCTTTGGGTTTTCCTCGCGTTTGCGGTTTTTTTTTTTTTTTTTTTTTTTTCCATATTTCCGTCCATTCCATCCCCAAAAGCTAGAGAAAGAGAGACAATCTCACTGTGATCTATCGCTCCAACAATCTCTCTCTCTCTCTCTCTCTTCTTTTTTCTTGTTCTCCACATGTTTTCCCTGAGTTGAGAAATCTAGTTCAAATGAGGTAAAGTGACACCAAGTATTCCAGCGATGGTTTTGTAAAAGTTGTGCTTGGTTTGTCGCTGGCTGATTTATTTACAAAGACGCCGAATGAGGAAATCAATGATCGCCGGCATTAGAGAGAGGGACGCCCGTCTGGTGGCAGAAGTACACACATTCTCAAATATACAATAGGGCTACTGACATATACTACCATTAGTGACGGTACCTGTATCGTTACCGCTGCTCCAAGACTTGCGGCTCTCTATGAGGTTCCTGCATTTTATTAAAAGGTTGTTCGTTGGTCTTTCTCTCCTCCAGTCGAGGTTGTTGCGCCTCGTTAAGCAAATTGTGATTCGTGAACATGGGCTACACAAGTAAAGCTTGATTGAATTGTTTCATTCTTTACTCAAGTGGAATTCCAGCCCCACGCTCCCTGCTGCTGCTGTCCCTGAAGGCCTCATCTGACGTCAACTCTCTGTGCGAGCAGAGCCGTCAGACACCAGGTACCTGCACCGCCACGCGGTCCGAACAACCTGGTCACCATCTCGTGCACTCTGCATCTGCGTGCGCGTGCGCAGGCCGCCGCTCAAACGCGCCTCCATTGAGTCCGTCTGCGAGTTCTCCATCACTGCCAGCGTGAGCCTGCTGCTCTTTGGTTGGTTGCAGGTTGATAGATGAGCCTCCCGTGAGCATCTCCGTTAAAGAGCCTCTCTATCAGGCTGCATCCGCATGGGCCCTCACATTTGATTAGATCCCAACGGAAGCCAGTTGCTCCCTGTCATCACTCATAGAGCACGGGCCCGGGATGCAACGGAGACGGCCGTCGGAGCACAGATGCACCGAGGAAGCCGCTCCAGCGCGGAGGGGAAGGATATTACGTGGCTCGCGTACAACCGTGTCTCACATGGGTGGCGCCGCACTGGGCTGGAGAGGAGAGATAGAGGCAGAGAGAGGGGCACTCGTAAAGAGCAGGTTGATATTTCCATTCTTTATGGGTTTTATTCAGAACCAACGCCTCATCCCAGATCCTATCAATCAAATTGCCCACCCATTCATTTAAATTGCACCTGGATGAGTGCGAGGACCATTACAGCTTCAAAACTCCACAGTCCTCTGTCGCTTCCACTCCGTCTCCCTCTGTGTTTCATCTCTCATCTCCATCCGTTGGTATTTACATGTCAATGACTTCTGTGTAAGTGCCTTTTTCTCTTTTTTTTTGTCTCCTATTTACATGTCAGTGGCTCTCGCTGCTTGATGGCTCCGCGTTGAAATGAAAGTAATTTGCTCTGTGACAGTCGGGCCATTTTACCAGCTATTACTCTCATCCATTCTGGTCAGTGAATACTGATGACAATGAAACCACGGAGCTGTGAAGACATTTCGCAAGCTCTTGCGTTAGTGACGCTGGTGCTGCTTTCATGTGACGCCGGTCCGGGTCCATTCAGTTCATTTTTAATGGCCGCGCAACATCTTTCTCTGTTTTATGTTGGTCCTGTTAAACTAATGCAGTCATTTTAATCTTTGTGAAAGTTAATTGCTGGGGTGCAATGTGTCTGCCGAGCGCTCCTTCATCGTGACTGCTCGTCTCAGGAGCGGTTGGAGCAGTCGTGTTGTTTTATCACTCCAAAGCTGCCCGGTCACGACAGGCCACCGAAGTCAGGTCTGCCATCCTTTATGAACCAGAGAACAATGTAAAAGCTATTCCACTTCTGGTAAATTGCTTTGAAAACTATACAGTGGCACACACACACACACACAAAAAAAATTGCAATTTCGGCATCAAATCATGGTAGTTCCCAGAAAAGGCCTGGAGATAAGACTCAACTGATGATGCAGTTTAAAAATAAAAGGCTAATTTCTCTATAATCAGAAGCGTGGCCCATCCTGATGGTTTTAAATCACTGTAGCAGAAGTGAATCGAGGAAAATCGTGACGGACGGAGGAGACGCTGTGACACTGACTTCCCCCGGGTCAGAAGCCCGTGTGTGTAGATGGACGGACGCACACGCGCACAACAACTCTCTGCTGTGTTGTTTTTAAGAGTTCCGTTGGCCATTAATGATTTATTCTTACAGGCAGGACAGAAACACGACTGCTTATGACTGAAATATTGATGGAGTCGGATTAATTATTAATCGGGATGATTTCTGGAATAAAGTAGTTGACCTACTGTAGTCGGGGGTGAGGTACAGTGGTCCTACTGTTTTGTGGGATGGATTGTGCGTCCATGCACGCTCACCTCTCCGGGGTCTCACGGTGGGGGTGGGTTTCGCGTGCGGCACCAGGCTTTGTTTCATCCGTGCGCGTGTCTTTCTCCGCAGGGCCGAGTGGCGTCGTGAGCCGGGGACAAACACTCGTCTGTTCCCCGAGTTATGAATGTATGAATGAGAGTGATGCGTTTATTCTTAAAACATTGCCCACAGATTGTCAGATCGTCCGCTGACAAAGTAGCCGCCTAGCACAAGCAGTCCTCAGTGCAAACAACCTGCAGCCGCTTTTAACTCGGTTTGCGTTTGTGCTGCCTCCAGATGAATCTAATTTGGCACCGAGGAGTGGGAGTAGTCAGTGCGAATCTTCGTGTGCTCTTGGATCGGCGAAGCGAAGTGTCGGAGTGGAGACGTGGCACACAATCACTCAACAAAAAGCTTGTTTTGATGCAGGTAAAGATTCGATTCACTGTATTCCGTTTGCACTGGATTCATTTATTAGCCCTGGCCGTGTTGCACAGCTCTTTTAACCTCCTTGCCTCCTTCCCTCGCACCTTTAAAGATTCATAAGCCTTCCGGTTGTCTTACATCACTTTCAATATTCAACGTCCTCTTTTCATCCCCGTGTTTTCTCGCAGTTGGTAAACCATCACTATGGTTTTCACCGCAGACCCACGCTCCCCGACTGTCCTCACCTCATCCTCACGCCTCCTGCCCAAATTAGTGAGGCATCGGATTGAATTTTCACCCTCTCGTTTTTATCTCAACACGACCCTCTGCAGAGCGTTTGACGATCCCCGGGTTTTTATGGAGCTGTGATGGATAGCTATGGAGTTCGGCGGATGGGTTTGACTTGATGCTAGAGGCAAAGGAGACAGTAATACATGCTAATGACTCGCAAAAATTAGGCCCCAGAGGTGCACATAGAAGTTTGTAGGACGGGGAAAAAAAAATGTCCAGCGCCGGCACGTTTCAAAGAAGGATAAAGAATAAAAGCGCCGAGGCCCCGGCTAAGTTTGCTGGCTTGGGCGGCTTTGTCCTTCATGTGGGTCAAGAGGACAGGGAGGCAAGGAGGGGCGGGCTGAATTGATAGTATCTCCCTCCTCAAGGGATGGAGGGAGGTTGAGGGGATAGAGACCTAAGCGCTGCGAGGAAATGGAAAGATGGAGGGATGGAGATAGGAGCGAGAGGAGGAGAGAGGCTATAGAGTGGGGCATATATTGGCGAGGAACTGAGCTAGAAATGAGAGCAGGGGAGAGTGAGAGAGGGGCGTTTCTATTCGACAGAGAGCACGGCGAAGACTTCTCTTTCCAGCAGCTCTGATTAGATTTGTGTACATGCACGTTTCGCCCCAAACAGACGAAGGGCATATTAAACCCAGGGTGAATGCACATTTCCTTTCTGCTCGTAACAATCCCCTCCCAAGCTCTGTGTCTCCGTGAATCAGTTTCATCGTGGGCCACAGGGTGAATACCTGAGTTTAGATGGCAGATGAACAGAGTTAGGGCTATAAAGAGATTAGCAATAATCTATGAAAGCGGGGGGGGGGGGGGGGGGGCCCCAGGGGGGGGAGAGGGGGAGGAGAGGTGATGGAGGAGGGGAGAGAGAGGAGGTGGGGGGAAGAGAGGGGGAGGAAGGGGGGGGGGGGGGGGGGGGGGGGGGGGGCTCCGAGTAACATAAAGCACTGTGCAAGGCTGCAGAATTTGGATTGTGTGTAAGACGGAGAAAGAGAGAGAGGGAAGAGTGTGTGCGCGTGTGTGTTGATATAACTGACGTTTTTGGGACAGCCACATTAATAAGGGCTTGTGAAGACATGTATGGTCTCAGGTTGGTGGTGTTCAGTGTCTTGCTGAAGGACATGTAGGATCATGGCATTACTGGGTGGGCCGCCAGGGCCTGCACAGCTTTCTCTGCTGGCCTAAACATATAAACATACTTTACTTTTTTTGTAAAGAAATAAAAGTAAATAAAACTATTTATCAGAGTCTGTTCAGTCTGTTCATGGCATATTGTATCTACTTGGTTGCGCTGCTCCCAGTGTTATTATTATTATGATTAAATTAGGGTAGAGTTTTTAACCAATCGGGTTGTCAGGTGCTGGGAAGGTGAGCGGACGCAGTCGGTCGCCACAGCCAATCAGATGTCGAGACTGCGACAGCGAGGCCAGCTCGAAGGCCTGACGCTGAGCCGGGCGCGTGCGTGTGCTGTGATTGGATCAGCACACCCGTGAGCCTGAAAGGCGCCACTTTCGAACTAGTCCCGCCGATCGCCGTGATTTCCTTCGGAGGCAAAGTCCGCGCGAGCAGCGTGGGAAGAGCTTCACGCACCGGCCTGTTTGGCTGGGACTGTCCCTGTGTCCGCATTAAAGCGCATTAAAACCTATGCCAGAAAGTTTCTGGCCGGTCCGTCCGCTCGTGCGTGTGGCAGAGACACGAGCGGACACACAAACACAAGGCTTTTCCGCATTCGCCCCCATGTCCACAGAAGGGGACTTATTGATGCAAGTGAAACGCAAAGATGGACTGTGCTGTGGCGGTGGTCCGCGCTGGTGAGTGCAAGCATTTTGTTTTTTTCTATATTTTTAACACGTATTTTGTCATTTCATTTCGTCAAAGTCAAGTATTATCTCTGAGTTTTGACAGGATCTGTGATGTTAGTTTCCCAATCTTAATTGTGAATGTGAGGCTATTGATTTTAAATGCTCCGGAAATTAAGTGTTGCTCGACTATTATGAGGTGTATTAAGTGTGACGTCACTGAAGGCCTAGGCATGAAATGCATGGCCTGCAACTGCTGGGATCAAACCACTAGTTCGGGTTAGTTAAATGTTAGAGTCAGTATCAACTCGATGTGAGGAAAGGTATTGTGTTTTGAGGACACACAATGGGGACTTGTCCTCCTTATAGGGATAAATAGTCCCCATAACTTCACATATTATCACATCTTAAAAGGTTCAGGCTTGGGGTGTCTGTGCCCCTCTGCGGACCAATTTGGTCCAAATTACAGACCGTGTGTGTGTTAGAGTATGTTGCTAAATGATGAGGTTGATTTCCAAGCCGCCTGCTAATGGCTCCCATAGATTTATCGACAGCACCGGGGGTACTTTGTTTTAGACTCACGAGACAAGTCGCAATATGTCAGCTACTCAACCAGCCAGCAGACATCAGACCCTCCACCGGATCCGTCTGCACGGCTGTCAGCATGCACATGGGGACGCGTGCACGGGAGGAATGAAAATGAGAAACACAGGGGGAAAGAGGAAACCTAGGAACATGTCGGCTAATGTGAGAGACAGAAAGGCATTATCGGTCCAGCGCAACCACAACTGGTGTGCTTAGTGGTCAGTTCCACACTGGGATATTGGATATGCCTCCCCACGACCACCTGTGAAATCACAGCTCCCCGGCATTCGAAGCCTTTAGGCAGAGTACTTGTCTCTCCAACAATAGTGTTTTCATAACCAGCCAACTGGGAGGGGATCTAAAGAAAGAGGCAGCTCCACTAATCAATAGCAGAGGGCGGACCAGTGTCAAGCGGCAAATAAACAAACAAGCCATTATACTGACATAGAAACACACACCGGGGCGCATGCGAATGGAGAAAAAAAGCAGTGACACACAGGGATAGTGTCCGTACATGTATGATAAGAGAAACGAATGTGCGTGATTGGATTTGAGCAGAGGAACAGAGACCAACTCATTCCTATTCGCAACACATCTCTCCATTGTGACGTGTGTGTGTGTTTGTGTGTGTGTGCGAACTGCTCATATGCAAACAGGCCCATGACATGAGTGTGTCAGCACGCCACGTTTATCATGTGCGTGGGCGTGTGTGTAGGCAAAGGCGGTGGAAAACAAAAGTCAAAGCAGAGAGCGAGGCTGTCGTCAACACTGATATTACTGTATTGATCAAACTCTCATATCTGGTGGCAGTTAAATGGCCCGCGGGCGTGACTCTGTCTGTGACTGTGCTGAAGTGATCTGTGCATCGTCTGTTGTGTATGCATGCGTGCATTTATCTGTGCAGGTCTCTGCCTCTCTCCCTCCCTCCCTCCCTCCCTCCCTCTCCGTCTCTCTCTCTCTCTCTCTCTCTCTCTCTCTCTCTCTCTGTCAACAAATTGTGTTTTGTATATGTGTGCGTGCACGCCCGTGTGTGTTGGAGTTTGTTCTGGGCAGTGCCGGTGACAGAGCGAGAGGGAAGGAGAGGTGCTATTGATTTTTTTCGCCCAGCCATGCCAGAGAAAGATCTGTTTGGGTGGAACTGTGATTACCTCCCTTTCTCACCCCTCTCTCCCCCAGCTCTCTCTCTCTCTCTCTCACCCCCTTTACTCTTTCACTTAGCATACATGCAGTATCTGTCTATCCGTCCGAGGCCCAAACAAAGTGCGTGATGTGCTCTCACTGTCGTCTATTTCTGGATGCCAGCGCGTCTGGGGGGGGGATGTCTCAAACTTTTTTGTAGCTTAGAAATGGTGTGTTTATTTTCTAAGTATACCACCACACTTGCCACATAGGGATTTTGTGCGTTTGTGTGTCTGCAGTCGTATGCACATTTCGGGTCTGTGTGTGTGCACTTTCGAAAACAATGACAATAGCATCTGAGGTTTTAAAAGATTTAGGAGTGAATCAGTTGCCTGGTTACCAGGGGCTGTTTGTTGGAAACCAGTTGGCACACACACACACACACGCACAATCACGCCCACATGTATGTATCCGCACACTTTCTTCCACGTGAAAATATTTTCCATTTTCAGGAGGCATGGACGTGATGTAGAACTTGCTCCATTTCCTTTGCCAAACTTAATCCTGACAGCTAAGTACGGGTGGACTCTGTGGCGCATTCTGAACCCAGATCAGCGCGTGTGCTTTCCTCTGACTGTCTGCACATCTGTCTCCATGCTCCCCAGCCTGTCAGTCATCCTCTTGGCCTGTTGGAATGGAACAGACGGCTGCACAAAGCCAATGTGTTTCTCAGCGTGCGCAGTGAGATAAACAGATAACTGATTAGTTGCAATAGAGGAGAGGGACTTCAAGCGTCATCATTACGAGGGAGAGAGGGACCAGGATTAAGAGAGTGGCATTGTGTCTAATAGATTATTGTGTGTGTGTGTGTGTGTGTGTGTGTGTGTTTGACTCTTTTTCTCATTACAGGATTAAAGAGCATCTGCTTCAATGTTCCTAGTCAACTCTACCATTCAGAGTCACGGGGGAAATAATCCACTGCTGCTTCGTGTGTGTGCGCGCGTGCACGTGGCCTGTACATGGCAAGGAGGCATGAAAATGAAAATTGCGGTGTCCAGAGGCTGTGTCAGTGAAGAAGCTTGTGTTGTGGGATCTGTGTGGGAAAAACTCTTGACTCAAATCTATTTCTAGTCAGATAATGAAAGGTGGACTGTGAGGGGCTTAGCGGGATCTGATGGTGCGAACACGGCTCAGTGACAGGGGAGTAAGAGAGGTAGAGATGGATGGACGGATAGATAGATCCATGAAGAGAGAGAGAGAGACATGGTCACACTGAAACTCTGCAGTTATTCTTCTGTATGGACAATTAAGGCACTAATGACTTTACAGACTTTCTGTCTAATTGACCAGTAGTGGGATGTGGTAACACAGAGTTGAGGCGATTGACACTGAGCTCGTTTGTCCGTCTCTGAGGTAATGGCCTTTAATCTCTGCTCTCCGTTTTTCTTTCTGTGGACCCTGTCTGTCTAAAACACAGATAAGCTGCATTTGTTTGGAACGAAAAGCTATTCAGGTCAATGAGAAGGTGTTTGAATGCTTCCTCCCCATCTCAATGGGAGAATTCGGAGAGCGCTCTATAAGCCCGTTGAGGAGCTGGTGCAGTTGCATGTGGTCAGTTATAATTGGACACAGGCAGACACAGTTACCTGTGCAGATGCAACCTGATGGATAATAGCTGTAAAGTTCCCACTCAGTTAAATAATTAAATCAGCAAACAACTTTCATGTCATCCACGTGCACAGGCTCGGGCTCTAATCGAGGTGTTAATAAGTGTTATGTGACAGTAGACTTGTCAGAGATGACACCATGGTGATTTATTTAGGTGTCACGTTTCACTATACTGCTTCCCTTAAAGCGAGCGCAGAGCTGGGGTACGTGAAGGCGTCGGCCCAGATTAATCTGGTCTGCAGCTTCGTGACATCGCACCGAAAGGAAGTTCTGAACACTTTGTTCTGCTGATTTAGGGAAATCTAGTAAATGTAAGATTTAATGCTTAACATTAACATTAGTTTTTTTGAATGGTTTAACTCATTATTCCTCAAATCATTCTACGATAAGTTTTTATAATGCAATAAAAATGCCATTGTGAGGATTTGATTATGTAGAGTAGTGGCAATGTGTAAATATATAGGGTAGAAACACTCACAAACTGTTTAAACTAATATAAGAGTCATAATGTTCATTAGTGCATGTATATAATAAATACTATGATTAAAATAATAACTAAGACAAGGCAAGATGCTGAGTATTGAGTATGTGCCATGGCTCAGGATGATTGTACAATGAATGTATTTGGATATTAACTAAATGGAAATGTATTTGTAAAGTGTTCGGGGCGGCTGTGGCTGAGGGGGTGCAGCGTGGTCTTATTTCCACAAGGCTGTGTGTCCGTGGGCATCATTTGTTAATGTCTGTCCGCATATTTTTCACAAAATGATTAAACAGAAATGCAATAAAGGGAAATAAATAAATATAGACCAAAAAGGTGTGGGTTTAAGCAATGGCTTATTACGCCTACCCTTTAGACAGAATTTATTTCACTGGCAGAAAAGCTAAGATGATTAGAATTGTGTTGTTTCAAACATAATAGGAATTAGACCTTAATATTGTATAGTATAGTTTATCGCCACTTTTAAAATAATTTTCATCTTCTTTGTTTATCATCACATCTATTTCAAGCTTGGTGGGGTCAGACACTTGTTAAGAAATGCAACTGTGAACACAAAACTTATAATGTTCATAAATGTTATACATTAATAAGTAAAAGAACAAACAAAGCTCTGGGATACTATAACAGGAGGTTTGTATTTAATCCACTTTAGTTTCCATTCGAGCAGAAATGGCGTGAGTGTCCACTCTGGTCACATAAACTGTAGGTGGATTTTTGACGGACCAATGAATTGTGATTGTGTTTTTGATGTAGTGTGCATTTATGTATTCTTTTTCCTCTACGTTTATGTGTGTGTGTTTATAGCCTGTGCCCCCATTAATCAGAGCCCATCAGTTGTACCTAATGGAGATAGATCATCAAGCAGAGACGTGATTGTCCCCAGAGAATGTGTGTGTGTGTAATAAAGTAAAAAAAAACAATAACATTGTGCTTGACAACTCGAGCCACCATCGTTTGCCTCACCTGGCCCCGATAAGGAGGGAGTGTTTCGGAGACAGTGAGGTTAAACGCACTCATTTAACACCCGTGTACAAGCTTGTGTGTGTTCATAATGCACACACTGCGACTAGAATTAGCCACAACTGTGCTTTCTGGCACTGACTCTGCATTTTTTTCCCCCCAAACAAACTCGACTTTAACAGCATCTGTACAGGCTTCTTCTTGTGCGCGTCTGGAGGTAGAGTGAAGCGTTTGCCAGCAGCTGCAGGAGGAGGTTTTAATCCCTCAGAGACACCTATATTATCCTCGCCGCTCAGGGTAAAATATCAGCTACATACTAATATTCCTCCCCTGCCTTCCTCTCCCTTCAAATGTGTCCTTGCAATCCTCCCCAGGATACCTCTTGGCCTTTTTGTATCTTGGAAATGTTGCAGGTGTATTCAGTCAAACGAAATTACCACATCAAAAGGCGACAAAAACTGCAGATCACATTAATTCAACGGGAGCAATGTGACGTGTGTGAATTAGCGACAGTGATAGGGCCCGAACAAACTCCTCGCACATGCTATAATCCCCATATCGAGACTCGCACGTGTGTAAAGCCATTTTACTTCCATTAAGTATCACTCAAAGTGGATGAGGGCCCTCGTGCTGAGCTTGGCTGCAGACTTGAACACAGAGAGAGACACATGTGCATAAACACTCGAATAGCTGTTCACCGCTCCGGCAGTGTCTCGAGTGGAGACACACGCATTCATGAGGCTACAGACTTAAAATAGATTAAAACACTTCTATTACACGCCCGTCAGACGACAGGACGGCTGCATAAGTTGGCATTTGTCACGAATGCATTTTAAGGAGATTCTACTCTCTAGCAAAAAAGGGAGAAGCTTTATCCCATGTCTGCTGTTTATTTAAGATTTCTGCCCGTAAGAGCGAAGGCTGTGCATATGAAACCGCCGCACAGAGCAATTTCCGCAAGAGCAAAGTTTTTTTTTTGCAAGCATTTCTGCTCTTCAAGCGCACAGAGCAGTAAAATCATAAATCACTGTCGCGGGGGAGATACAAGCGCAGACCGGCTCTGTCCTGCGTGTTCTGATCTGCTCAGCGCCGCATCACACCACCTCAGTCGTCAAGTTGAATTTTGAGATTTAAGATGTGGGTACGATTGCTGATCGGTCACTTTGAACGCGGCCACAGTCGCCAGCCAATCTGATCCTCCGTCTCCTTTCGTGGCAGCAGAGTGATCAAGAATACAGCGGCAAAACATTTGGAGTTGGAGAAAAGAGGCAAGACAAGTACGTTGAGGATCCTTCGATCATAAAAATAAAATAGTGTATGAGCAACATGCAACAAAGCTTTTTGTTTGGACTCCAGTTATTCATTTTATTTGTATAGCACCAAATCACAATGTACCGTACGCTGGTCACATTGCCCCAGGAGTTATTAGCTCACCTGTTAGCTCGCCCGCTGTCTCACTTTTAACCTCTTGGACACTGTTCTGTTCCCTGGTCTGGTTTTTAGACTAAATTAATAGTCAGGCGATGTTCTTTCGTTGACTTTTTCTCCAAATATTCATTTTTACCTTAGTTTTGACGGCCGCGTATTGAAAATGTAATACAAATGCCCCCTATGGTAATCTGGAGTGCTCGTGCCATTTGAAGGTCAGCTGAAACAACAGCGAGCACATTTCCTTGTCTCAAAGGGAACAAAATACTTGAAATACTCAAATAGCAGCCGTCCTGCTCCTTGTGCCATCGTCTCCTTTCTTCTATTGATTGCCAGCTGTCTTCTGGGTAGTCAGACTTGCTGATGACCTTTACATTCTGTGTGTGTGTGTGTTCGGTTGCTTGTGTTGTGTGCCATTGTGTGTGTGTGTGTGCGCGCCATTACCGCTGTGTTCAGCTGCAGCATGTGCTCTCTTTGTGTTCTGTCATGTTATCATATTTTCTCCCATTCTCCTCATTGATTACCTGTCGTCAGGCTGAGAGCTGGACTTTTGTTTCGCCAAGTTAACAAATAGTCTGCGCTCCTCCGCTCTCTGTCTCTTGTCTTTCACTTTCCATCTCTATTTTGCTTGTCTCTCTTATTTCTCTGAGACAAGATCCGTCCTTCATGTCAATCTTTGCCCGCTCATCTTCATCTGTCCGGACTTTCACTTTGCTCAGACATTGCTAAGTTTTAATATCTTTTTGAATCTTCAAGCTTCAAGGTTGTCACACAAGTTTGTTAAATACGTCTGAATACCGTCTTCGCTTCGGGGCCATATGTGTCTTATAAAATCAATATAAGACCTGTCATAACTTATCAGTTATGGCTGACTGGCTTTGTCCATGTGTTTGCAATGTTGGAGCTGTGCACAGCCGAGCATGGGCCTCTTCCCTCGCTGGGTTGCTAAACAGCAGAAGAAGAGCGGGTTAAGTAGGAAGGTCAACAGAGGAGAGTGAGGGAGATATCAATCACAGACACCGGCGCATTCCCGCGGACACCGTGGCTATTTGTTTTTATTTCTGTGGAGAAGAAGACAGTTCCTGCAGGTATGAGCTGGCAGCCTGCCTGGGGCCAACTCGACACATCCTCTGCAGACAGTTTGAGGAGAGCACAGAGACCCGTGGTAAACAAAGTGACTGGGCAAATCAGCTTGAAAAGACAGACTTATTTATTCCTTCAGCTATAGTGTGTGTGTGTGTGTGTGTGTGCCTGCATTACATACATGTTCAGGTCAAAATGAAATGCAGACATTTCTGTCTTTTGATTTTTACCCCCATTATCTCACCAATTAGCCCAACGAGACAATAAATAGTGGCCCTCACTCGACACCATCTGACTACTCTGTGTGAAATGCCAGCTCATATTCTATTCTATTTAAAAAAAAAAAAAACTCTTATCTTTCAACATATCTATCCGACTTAAATTAATGATATGGTTTTGACACATTATGGTTTCAGTGTTTCCTGCCGTGTGCGTGAGCTGGTGAATAACTCGTCAGAGCACAGGCCGATAACGACCGACAGTTAGTCAGCGTGAGCGTCAGATGAGCTTCTTCCTCAAACAATAGAAAAATCAAATACCAGCGTTTTCTGGAGCCGGTTTAAAAACTTGCCCATAAAAATTCCCAATTTGGAATCTGGAACCACTTGTTTGGTCCAAGCCTTCTGACCTTTCATAAGCTCGAACTGTTCGTTGTGAAATCAGTGTGAAAAGGTTTTTTTTGCAGGAGACAGTGGTAAATTATCATTGTCATCAACGAACTACGGTTTGAATACTGCGTCTGAAGTTGGCGATGTTGGCAGTAAAACTGTGATGGTGTTACCATGGCAACATAATTAACTGAATGAGCATTTGATCATTCTCTCCTATCAATCAGGTCAGGTATATTTAGTTTGTATACAAGTGTTTCAGCAGCCAACAGACTTCAGCTGTGAAAATGCTGTACATATGAGTAACTGATAAACCATGCATTCATCTCTAATATGTAACTTACGCTTTTACCTTTTTCTTTGTCCAGGTTACATTAAAGAAAAATGTCTGTTCCTCATGTTCCCCACACCACCTTCGCCTCCTTCTCTCCCACAGTCAAGCGACTCGCTCTCTCCCCCATCTCTTGACACCGTCTCTCTCCACTTCCCTCCCTCTTGCTCTGTCACTACCCCTCTTCTGTGTTTTTATACCCATCTCTGCAGCTATTCTCCTCTCCTCTTCACCTCCTGTCTCCTCTGCCTCTAACACCTATTGTCATTATGGCTAACTCCTGCTATGACAAGCCACAGCTTGATCTATTTCTATCTCCTCTCTGACAAGTGTTACATATATCCCAACTGCTCGCCGCGTGCGCGCATGTGCGCGTGCGTGTGATATTGTTGGCTGTAACGCGATCGTGGGCATTGTGCTTCACGCGTGTTGCACGGTGACGGGGCGTTGACGAGCTTGAAATAGTGAGTTGACAGCAGCTGTGAGCTAATAAGCAGACAACCAAATTAAAATGATATTCTCGTACCTTATTAAATCTGGTCTGATTGTGAAGGTCATATCAACACTGTTATCTTCCTTTTAGATAAATTCTCCCTGAAATGGCTGTGATTACAGAGGCTATCAAGAGTAAGACGTGATTAATTCTCGTGTTCACACGGACACATTAACCTGTATCTGGGTCCACTGAGGGTGGGCTCAGGTCCGAGGGGCCAGCTCTCCTCTCTTATTCATGAATCCCTCCTCAGGTATCATACATGCTGAGTGAGAATGACCTATTGCTTTCACAAGCGTCCATCCAAGCTGCTGGGAGCGCTTTGTGCCCACATGTGTTCTCCAGGTCTGAATCCAGCAGTGATCAGTTTGTTCTGTCTCAGTGATGAAGTTGTCCCTCTTAGTGTCTGTTTGTAGCATTAGGAACTTTGCTGTGATGGACCAGTCTCACCATTCGTATCAGCGTCTCTTCCAGATGGAACAGCAGCTGTTTACAGGAGGAAAAACGTCGAAACATGCCAATTCATTACCTGACCGACAGGAAACCGTCAGTGACTGAGGCTGGGGACGGAGTGAGGCATTTAAGTCAATGTTATTTGTAGTGAGCTGTCGCTGCAGGAATTACCTCAGGGCTGCTGCCCACTAATCTTGACTCTGACTTGAGAGCGCTTGGTGCAGATCAGTTGTTCAAATGACCCTGGACTATCAGGGATTTTCCAAAAAAACCCCTTCACAATGAATATTTAACTGAGTTGATCCAAGTTCAATATTCACGATAACCAGGTTGAACAGAAACCCAAACTAGCCAATAAGAGCGAGGAAACCTAGCACAATGTTGCTATGGTGATCACAGCAGTGGGTCTTCAGCGGGATCATGGGCACAGTCGAAGGTTTGAAATCACAGATCCAGGCTCGACAGCTCCAGAGGCAGAGACGCCTGCAGGAAGTGACAGGCCAGAGACAAGAGGGCACAAAACTACAGGAGAGAGGGGGAGGGAGGGAAGGTGGTGATTATCAACATATAAGGTTTTGTGAACATTGGACTTGTTTGGAACAGGAATCCAAATATAGACTGATGTTGTTTTTCATCTTTATTTTTTAGGTTTTTATGCGTCAGTCAAAACCATCAGGCGTGTAATGTTTTTTTGGTTGTCCTTATCGGCCTGTCCGTCTGTCTGTCCAACGATCGTAAACTGGTTGGTGGTCAAGGTCACAGTGGCCTCCGCGAACCCATTTCGAACATGACTGTAGGAAATGCCTTCAAAACTTTAAAAAACTCTTTGGCACGTGTGCAGTTCTCACCATTGGGAGAATATTAGAAAACATGGGAAGGTGAAAAGTTAGAAAGTGAAATGCTGGAACAAAGCCTCCTCCGGTGCTCCCAGCAGAACCCGGTGCTGATTGATCTGCTTAAATCTGGCAGCCTTTTGAGGTCAACAACTTTGGTGTATGTTTCTGTTGGTGGAGGCTCTCACACATTTATGTCTTTGCTGTTCTCTCTGTGGGGTCGTCAAACACTCCACCGCAATCTCCCTGGGGACCTTGATGTATTTAGTGTCTTTATGGTGTGGGATTGTGTGTCTGTGTGCGTTTGCTGGTCTGTGTCAATGCAGCACTCTTGTCTGTGCCGGCCAAAGGATAGCGTGGTTTTCTTTTTTGACCTCCCTTGTACCCTTCCCTCAGGGGCAAACGATCCAATCAGAGGATAAGCCTATTTCCAGACCCTCCCCCTGGGAGCGGGAAAGATCCAATCAGATAAGGGTTCATCTCAGATCAGAATCAACAGGGGATGTGGATAAGGGACCACACAGACACCCAGCCATTAAAAGAAAGGCAGAAAAGAAATAGACAAACATAGAAATGTTACCGCGATTCACGTACCAAGAGAAAGAAAGAAAGAGAGAGAGAGAGAATATTTTACATTTATATAATAAGTAAAAAGTCTGTCTCTTCTCGAAACACAGACTCTGCGTTAAAGGGCAGAGTGAGCTCCAGGTTCTGACTTCTGTGAGAAGTCAGGCCAAGTGTTTCAGCAAGTGGGCTACAAAGCCATTTACACGAGGGAATGAGGAAAACAATCAGTCTGATTAAAACAATGAACTTAGCATAGAAGAGGCTGGATGTTGTGGAACTGATCGTCTGATGCCTTTTTGATTTCCTACTTCCTCGTGACCATCTCCCATTGCATGCAGCAGGCTTCGTGCGCGCCGCCTGCGTGTCTTTGCGTTGCCTCGTGCAGTTGTCACCGGTGTCACTTTCATCTGGGCGTGCTACTCCTTACTCTCTCTAAGGCTTTGAAGATGCAGGGAAGATTTAATTCCCGTTTTGCTCACAGTGACACCCGAATTTGTAGGCAAACACGCAGACGCCCAAACGCTTCATTTGCATCCCGGGCTGGCCCTTCAGGAACAGTTGTGATCTATAAAGCAGCTCCTTCTGTTTAATTGTTTTGTTGCCCAAAGGAGGGGATGATTGTGCATGCTGCAACATGCCTAAGTGATTGTTTTCGTGCACGTCAATATTTGTGTGGGCGAAAATATGTGTGTGGCATTGGGCTTACGTGTGTGGGCGTGTGTGTGTGTGTGTGTGTGAGAGAGAGAGAGAGAGATGAGTTGTTGGAGGCTTTTACTTCTTTATCCATACTGTTGCTGCTTCTGTCAAACAACTGCTCATCCCCCTGAATCATTTCAGCACGACGTGGGCGAAGTAGAGAATTTAATTTGTTACCATACAGATGTTATTGGATGTGTTCGCTCATTATGTAAAGGAAAGTGACTGCTGTATATTGAGTTATAAAGTGTATTTGCATGGTTGTGTGTGTGTGTGTGTTTACATTGCTAAGGGCAGCAAATATCCTTTATCACTGTCAAAATGCCAAATAAGTTCTCAACAGCATTCGGCCTCCTGCTGTGACGTCTGTGCCCACACTCACATGCAGAACCAGGCAAACACTATCACTCAGACCAGGGCCGTGCAGAGGATGTTAGAGGGGCAGGAACTCAAAGTCTAGGGCAGGGCAATTTTCACAAAACATGAAATAAAAATACAAGGGCAGCAAATATCCTTTATCACTGTCAAAATGCCAAATAAGTTCTCAACAGCATTCGGCCTCCTGCTGTGACGTCTGTGCCCACACTCACATGCAGAACCAGGCAAACACTATCACTCAGACCAGGGCCGTGCAGAGGATGTTAGAGGGGCAGGAACTCAAAGTCTCGGGCAGGGCAATTTTCACAAAACATGAAATAAAAATACTGACACTGGCAATTAAAAAAAAAAAATACCAATTTAGATGGCTTTTAAAATGTTGCAGTAATCATATTGAACGTTTCTTTGCTGTCACCACCGTTGGACATTGGAGAGAATGGTGCAGCGGTCATGGTGAATGGCAGTGTGTCCTGTGCCCACTGTGGCGTTGGAGAGAGTGCACGAAAAACTCTAATATTGTGTCGCTGTGTCTAACATCTATCCCAGAACATGAGAATCTGTTAATGAAATGAAGATGTACTTCCTGTTTCCAGTGTGTGGCACATAAATGACCTACAGGTCGGGACTCTTATGACCTAATTAGACAACGTACGTGTGTAAGCGATGTAATGACGGAACATCGCTGCTATTTGAACCTCACTAAGTCATCATCAACATCTTGTGGACATTAAAACGCAATGATAATTATCATCATTTTTCACAAATTCTTATTATTATGACTACATTTCTGTGTTATTGGTAAAGAGCCAAATTACAGCAATCATAATCTCCAGATATTTTGCGGATAATGACGACCTTAAAATAGTAAGTTAATGTTTTAGCAGAACCCAGTTAATAAAATTACAGTAAGTCAGTTCAACATTCATTTCAGTCATTTATTTGTTTTCTATAAATACTCTTTGATATGACAGTGTCATAATGCAGTCATTCTGTTCTGCTGCCAGGGCAGGAAACAGGAGGTATATAGCGTTGGGAGCAACTTCGAGCTGCAACCATCGCTGCAGCTGATATTTTTATTTGTATTTATATTTATTAGCAGCCAGGGCAGACAGTGTGCAAACCATAGGGTGCAAATAAGAATTTATTTATTTAAAAACAAACACACATATTTTGCAGAAAAAAAGCCCGTCCTCTCTCAGAGGCAAAATGACAGGTGCTCAAGTCCCCGTGGGGTTCCCCCTCTCTTTCTCTATATGTGCCAGACCCAGATACACAAGACCAGCTGAAATAACACTGTGCATGCATTAACGCATTAACCTGAGGGCTTTGGCGTTTAAACATAACGCACCATGTGTTGTAAATAAACGTGTGCGTGTGTTTGTTCACTTGCCTCTCTGTTTACATGTGTGTACTGTAGCATTAATGCTCTCGGCACTTGTTCGTCATCAGTTAAAACTTGTTCTCCAGTATAAATGTAGATTTTCACCTCCGTGACACGCAAGCACTCGCTCAGCTGTATTGACTGGTGTCTTACTCAGAAAGCTCGGGGGCAGTTGAGTGGGTTGGATCTCCCCCTCCCTCCGTAAAAAAAGGAAAAAAAAAGAAAATTCTCTCTGGTAATCTGTTACGGCTACTTTTGACAGCAAAACAATGAATTAATTAGCAGTCGCAAATGAAAGGGAATTGTCCTGAGATTAGGCAGATTTAAAACAAAAAAAAGAAAAGAAAATCCCTCACAGGCATAAAAAAAAAATAAAAAAACGTATAAGCGTGGAATCCTGCTACAGTTCTCGTACCCAACGATCATCATTTTTATTTTCATGCAAGCAATAGGCGCCACAGAGAGGAACAATAGCTACGACTCCACAGCCCAATGGTGGATCTGTGGTTTAATTAGCTTCTTACTACAGATGGAGTCTCCCAAGGACGACCTGAGGACATCTAGGGAAACTGGAGGACAGGACAGTTTGTCTTTATGTCTGTTTTTATGCCCATCTCACCATCTATCAAATAGCATACTCACTCTATTGTTACTGTTATTCATGTCTCAGTTGTTTTATATACTGCAAAGAAAACATGTTATACTAAGCTGTTATGCTATGCAATCCCTAACTTTAACCCCACCTGTTACCCTCGTAGGACACATTCAGACTGCTGCTGTCTTTTAACCCGTCCTAACCCTAATTCACACGCCTATCCTCACGGGCTTTGCATTGACTTTCATTTATCGTGAATGGCCAAGTCAAAACCTGATTCCTAACACTAACCATGACCACTGTTGAAAACAACTTAAGCAATAACATTGTGCCTCATGAGCACCAGCAGACTCCTGATCCTGACAACTTCAGTGCTTATGGTCCTAAAGAGGTATTAAATTCACACACGCACACACACACACACAGAACAGCCACTTTTCCATCTCAGTGCAGTGAAGCTATTAGGGAGTATTTTGTTCATAAACAGCCCCAGTCCCAGTTGTGCAGTCATTAGAGTGAAGTAAATATAATAATGTAAGTAAGGTTATAATGGACTTTAAATAATGTAACGAGCGTTATATTGTACTTGAGGTGTCTCCTCGGGGAGGTTACTATAGTCGTTAGCCATATTCCCACAAACACACCACCACAGTTTATTTTTCACAGCCGCAATGTTTTATACGCGACTGCAGCCATGTCATTTTTAATGTGCACAAAAATTGCAGGGGGGAGTAGGGTGATGGGGGTCATTGAACGTTACATAACAGTATGATTAAACCTATACCACAGTTTGGCAGCAGTGCTAATAGGCCGGCTGGTCGAGATGTGTGTGCATTTGCTGCTTTATTCATCAGAACCCACTGCAGTGCAATTCATCTCTAATTAACACGGGGCAGAGTCTCCATCTGCAGCTCCGCTCCGAGTTTCACGGAGGCAGCGAGGCCGGCACCTCACTCAAAGCAATGAGGGTCATTCTCAGTTTTATTTTACTATGAAAGATATGATTTTATATAAAGACTCCCCGGTGTCCGGTAGGTGAGAGAAATCTAAATCAAATCAATAGTGTGACCAGGCCTTGCCCCGTTCACTCAGATAGTCCTGCTCACAGTCTCTCAAGGGTCTTGACAGGCAGATTGGTTCCAAGCATCTTAAGAAGACTTTAAGTCCGTCTGAGTGTCTTCTGTCTCTTCATGTGGGGACAGACACGGAGAGTCACTGGTTTGGGGACAGACGTGCCTCTGATGGCGGCGATTAAAACGGACAAACTTTTTAAATAAAAGTGCTTTAAAACAGTCTTTCCATTTGAGAGGAGAAAATGAATGTTGCTGTAAACACACAGCCACATCATTATGGTTTTACAACTTCAGACACAGGGCTGGAGCCAAACGAACGTCCCCATCATTCAAAAAGTACGCCGTCAGGTAGGGTCGTCGCACCTCGGATTTCTCTTTTTCCTTCTTCTGTTGTTCAATGTTGCCTTGATGTTCCCTTACATACATACACACCTGCTCACACAGCCCTGCCACCTTGTCTTTTCACATTTCACACCCGTTCACCTCTGTGTGGTCTCATCTGAAAGTCTGAAGGTCAGAAATCCACAGAAGGTGATGAGATCGGAGCCCTGCAGGGATCAGAACGTGTTTCCAGACTCGTTCCTCAGCTCGTCTCTGAAGATAGATCTTTATGGGTGCTCTCTGCAGAGTGAATTAAGCACCTTGATGGTGTTGTTATAGCCAAGCTTTACACACCAGGGATTCGCTGTGGTGTGTTTTGTGAATCATAAATATAAAATTAGGTTAAAGAATATCACATGAAGACATTATCTAGGCTGCGGTGCGTTCAAGTGGCACAGCTCAAGGCGGAGACATTTAAGTCCAGTTGGATTAAGGTTAAATTGCTGCAGCTGATATTGCGCATTTCACCGGTTCCAATCCAGGAAGCTACAGTTTCATTTCATGTCATGAGTCTCTGTTGACGTCACTTGGCCTTCTTAGTCATATGACGCTCGTTTACAACACAAGACCGATGACCAGATGTATTTTTATTGCGATGAGTTAACTTCTTGGTGGGAAACTCTTCTGGCTTGGAGCGGGATTTCCTCAGAACTCCCCGGTCTCACAGAAAGCTTCCCATCAGCATTTCCATATCTCCTTTCATCATGAATGTATGTGCTTGACGTGAGCACGGTAATGAATTTGAAAGCACTTCATTATTGCAGTGATGCAAAATCAATGTAATACCAGCCTGAATATTTAGCAGTGGAATGAGCCGTGAAGATTTGGACCCCAAGCGCTGAAGAGCGCACACACGCACACACGCGCTTTTTCCTCTCGTCCTCCTCTCAGTGAATCTCTGCATTCCACACCATGTATGATTATCAAGCGCCGAGGATCAAGCTCTCTGTCATCATAGTAGTGATTAATTTATATACCTCACCACTGCATGTGTGTGTGTTTGTGTGTGTGTGTGGTGCACACATTTGCATGTGGACTTCAACTAAAACAGCCGTGGCTGGGTGAGGGATATTTTCCATTTCCATGAATGGAGGGTGGTCCCTCTGAGTTGTAAAACAAATGGAAAAAAATTACTAATTAGCCCCGCGTTGTGGTGTGTAGCAGCAAATGAGGCAGATTCACGGTAATGGCCCAAACAGCTGATAGCGGAGGAACATCTATGATTTAAATATATAGGTCAGATCAGGGCTCATTAGCGGTCCGTACCAAGTGCCTAACTCTGTGGGGAATAGTAATAATAGAGCGCATGTTTATGGATGAGCTTTGCCGCATGTGTGCTCCTATGTAGCCAAAACATGGCGCGGCCCGGTGTCCAGCTGCTCGCGTAAAATGTGACTTTGGCGAATTAATGAGGAGGTGATAGAGCCGGGGTGGTGCTGCTGGTGCTGGTAAATAAATCAGGCCTTCCGAGCGAGCTTCCTTGGGGATTTCCGACTTCACAAGGAAGCAGAGAAGAAAGGGATGAAGGCAGGGAGGAGTGACGCCAATTGAAGAGGAGTGGAACACGTGGAGCTGGACGAGCGGAAACAATTTTGAGATCTTTATTTCTTTTCTTTCTTCCTCTCTCTGTCGCCGCGTGAGCTTATTTCTTGCCTTGTCCTTGTCCGACACCCCTCCTTTCAATAAATTCCTTTCTGCCTGGCCCGGCTCAGAGTCAGTGAAAAGGAGGGAAGGGAGAACAAGAGATGGAGATGATGGCTCACAGAATGTAGATACAATTTCAATAAGACGGGATACGATTTCAGTAATAGAATTTGACCTCACGTCTGCCTCGCTCGCTCTCTCTCTCTCTCGTTGCCTCCCCGTCTCTGTCTCGGCGCGGCTCGCTGTCATGGCGTGCTGTCACTGGGATGGGTTAAAAACTCAGAGCTAATCCATCTCACTCCTCCGAGGACACACGCACACAAACAACATAATCTGACAGCGTGTTGCCTCTTGAGCACTCGGAAATTCAGATGAAGATACCTCCAGCTTAGAAAGGCATAGGTCTCTCTGTGCGACTGCTGGTCCCGACTCTCTGCCAGAGCAATAAGAAAAACAACGCTTAGGTTGTGCACACACAGGCAAGGTGACTTACTGCGTCTCACACACTGTGGCGCGCACACAATTGCATGTCTTCCTGAGGGCATGCGAGACAGCCATTGTCATTTAAAAGTGATTTGACTCACGCGGTGACACTGCTGTTCCTGCTCTCCATATTCCCCAACTCCTTTTCCCTAACTCTTGCACTTTTCTCTTCCCTTTCGTCTTAGCTCAAACATCTGTGTGGTTTTTCAAAACAGCGTGTAGACTTGTCTGATTGTTGTTGACGGCACGTGGTCAACGGTTAGTGCCATTTGTTTCACTCCACCTATTTGCAGCACTTTTTTTTTGAGCTGACACGGGAAATTTAGGGTTTTTGTCCAGCGATACCTCAGGATGGGGGAAGACCGGGATCGAACCACTGAACTTTGGCCACCAGAGTTCAGTACAAGCAGTTCCAGTTGTGTTCTGCTAAACTGAGTTCCATTCCTAGTTTAGACCAGGTTTTATTTTAATCGTCCACAATCACCTGAGGTGTATTGTTCTGGTAAAGCATATGATCAATTATAAAAGTGGCTGAGGATTATTCCTCCCACCAACTGTCCTTTCTTTACCCTTTGGCCAATCCCCACAGCAACCATACACTGTAACTTACTGCCTTCATAAACTTTTATTTCAGCTAAATATAAGGTTAGTTTAGACCGTTCAAGTTTCACCACAGCAACAAAACTCACAACATTTACCGCAGCCAGCAGCTCCTGGACAGTAAATCAGAGGGGGGAATAACGCCTGCAGTTTCATATACATTTAAATAAGAAAATATATGTATATATTTAATAATAATAAAAAAACTATCCCTGAAGCTGTATATGGCCCTATTTTATTTCTAAAGCATCTAAGTTAACCAATTTAATCTCCTGCATTGAAGCATTCTGCCGTCTGTGTTGCGTAGGCGGCAGAATATGCAAACTCCAGGAACGATAATGTAATGTTAGCAACTGCCACTAACTCAAAGTCTTACTGCCGGATTTCAATTATTCAGATCGCATTATCCATTTAGGACATAAAGACGTTTTTTACAGGGGCCATATGAGGAAAATCTTTTCTCTAATAGGGTCATTGATTGAGAGGAGCACAAATTCAAATGTAGACGAGGATATTAAGGAGGACTGGGTTTAATATGCTCACAGTATTTGATTTCCTCCACTCTGAGTCTTATTCGGATGTTTTCCACGCACAGCTGAAGATGTTCGCTCTTCAGCTGGAAGTCTGCGGCAACATTCCGAAACACACCCACACCGGGAACAGCAGCCTCGGTTAAAACACAGCGCTGGGTATCAGCGCATCAGCTGACTGTGCCAGTTTACCACCAGTTAGCCAGCATCCATGTCATCCTCTTTCATCCTTTCATCCCACTTGTCCATCGACTCCCAGAGCAGGAGCCAAGAATTTCCTTCTAACTGGAGCAGAAAATTCTGACTGTCTGCCTTATAGCCCTGACCCCCCCCCCCCCCCCCCCCCCCAACCTGCACACACTCTTCTTTTTTTGCCCTTTAGAGCTGAAAGTGTGTGTGTGTGTGTGTACATGAACGTGGGGCAGTTTGTGTGCTTAGGGGTGTGTATTTATAAGTGAGAAGAGGAAGGGAAATGAGGACATATGGCTGTGAATTCCCTGAGATCCTACCTAAAACACCGCAGCATTCAAAGCATAAATCACCCAGATTGCTGAAACACAGAAAAACTTTGCACCTACATTTATGCACGCAGGCACGCACACACACACACACACTGTGCAGAAACCAGTGAGTACTTCCTTGCACAGTATTCGGCCATTGTGATAATCACACACTTTCATTTGCAATTACTTTCACACTTGTAGGGACATTATGTCGTGTGTGTGTGCGCGTGTGAACTGCACACCTGTGCAGCATAATGGAGAATGGAGCTGCTTTACAAATCCAGCCCTCTAGCTCCGGTCGGCCCTTCAACACCCCCCCCCACCACCACCACCACCACCCTCATCGTCTCTCTTTCAAGTTCAGCGCGGGTTCTCTAATGCTATCACTGCAACCATATGGTGGGAGCATCAGTTAAATTGCTGCTGTTTCAGTGCTTCCTGGCTCGCGCACAGATCAAACACGCGCATGCACTCGCACTCGCACATGCGCTACCTGGCTCGTGTGCGGATCCAAACAAAGCCATATGGCCGTTCGCTTTCTTCATTTGCTGCATGTAACCCCGGTGCAGCTGAAGGACAACAGCATCCGGCTACGCCTGTCTACGTACACACACACACAGACGCACATCATGGGACTTTGTATCTGAGACTGTGTCAGCACAGGAGAAGCAGCCAGTTTAGCTCCACCTATTGTTATTCTGGTAGAGCAGAGTGATTCCCAACTATGGTCCAGGACCTCCTGGGGTTTGCAAGACACAGCTGAGGCAGTCAAATGATTTCGATTCCATACACAATTTAAAGCCTTGTCAGTCTATTACAGGGTCATCATACACGTTTTTTTGACCTCCGTATAAAATATAGATGTATATGGTTTGTCTCTGACACATGCACAACGCAGCAGGAGTTTTCTGCAAAGGTGTCTCTCAACTGCATTTCAGTCCAGTGGGGGATGTCCTGTTTTGGATTTCTATGGACTTTGTACTAGAAGGTCAGGTGGATAGAGCCTGTCAAAACTGCAGAGCGTCTCACTGTGACATTTGTGTTCGCACATTCGCACTTCTGGGGAAAATAAAGAGGATCTGCGGAGTTCAGCGCACGTCAGAGAGCAGCTAGACAGAACACTGCGCTCACACACATTAACACCTAAAGTTACATCAGAGGCTCCAGTTAACCTGACCCCAATCTGCACAGTGGTGGAGTGTCCAGAAAAAACCTCTGTTAATTTGGCAAGAACATGAAATCAGGAAGACCCCGGCCCAATTCGAACCAGGAACCACCGCGCTGCCATTCTGCTATTATGCAAATAAAGAATCCCCACATGACCCCTGAGGAGATTAATCATAGCGTCAGTTGGAGCAGGTTAATTTAGCATAAAGATATCCTACATGTGCACAAAGAGTTTTCACTGTCGCGCACTTTTTCTTCGGGGAACCCCTGAGGTACATTTGTGTTTCTTTAAAAGTGACCTGCAAAAAAAAAAAAATTGTTTTGGTAAAATATTTGAACCCACAAATCAGAGTCCTGTGTCATTTGTGTGATTTCATGATCCCCATCTGTGTTGCTAGCTGTGAACTTGTTGTAGTGTCCAGCACCTAAGGAGGTTTTTTTTTTTTTTTTTTTTTTAATTTTTTTTTTTTTATTCCTACAGCCGACATCCTGTGAGCCAAGTCAAACTAGATCACTGCCCTTGTGCAGAAAACCCACTTAAAAACTCCAGCACCAGCTTCACAGGATGAGAGGAGAGTGTGGGGAGATTAAATTATGAGATTGAATTAAATTCTACATCTTATCAGCACTGCGGTGCAGCTGCAGACGCATTTTTATACAGAGCAGCCCTGTCTGGGTTGACTGTTTGCATTTGACTCATGTAAAAAGGTCAGAGGTGCACCTTGGAGGCCAGAGTTTATCCAAAGACATCACTTCCAACTTTCTCATCCGTTCTGTGTGTGTGTGTGTGTGTGTGTGTTTTGTGGGAACATGACTGTGAATGTTTCTTCTCCTCCTAGCCATTAGAAGGGGCTCATATAACCAGCCACTGGGCCTCAGAGAGACACACTCTCTATAAATACACACCACTTAAGGGCCTGTGGGGGACTTGGTACACACACACGCACGCACGCACGCACGCACCGCACAAGCACTTCTTCTTTGACTACCTATTAAAGCTTCAAATTGATGTTTATGCTTTTACTTAATAGGACCGAGCCTAAGAAAAATATATGCCTGAATATTTTGCAAGGTCAAAAAACCTTAATGACGAGTGACAAATATTCTCCACCTCCCTAATGTCCCTCTCATGGCGTACCTTTGTATCATTCTGCAGTTGTGTGTGACTTTGATTAACCAACTGTATAAAACTCGTCTCTCATGTTGGACTTAGGGGAGCTCGTGCTCGTGCTGTTTTGTTTGAGTTCAACTTGGGTTTTTTTGGGGTTTTTTTGGAAAAAGGTTAATAAGGTTGTGGCTCTCGTCCTGCATCACTGTGTGGGCCTCGGAACATTCTGCTAGGAACGAGATAAAACTGTGGAACAGATGTCCCTGTTGTCCTTCTGCAGCAGGTCTGTGTGTGTGTGTGTGTGTGTGTGTGTGTGTGTGTGTATGTGTGTGAGAGAGAGCGTTCAAGTCCTTTGCCATTAGTATTTTTACTCTTTTAGCACCTTGTTTTGGCAGCATGTTCGCTACTTTTATCTAGTGCCTCAGTAATGGCCAGAGCTATTAGATTCACTCACACACTCACACACACACACACAGACAAACTACTCAATGCCAAAGCACGCCTGCTACAACACAAACACACACACACACACGCGCACATCTGCATACACACTTTAAAGCTGAGTCCTTCCTGATGTCAATGGTCTTCAGAGATGCGTCGTCCTCTCTTCACCTGGTCCTCTGTGTCCCAGCCCCATTTCTACACCAGGATGTCAAGCCCGCTTGTCTCTTTTCCTGTCTGCCCATTTAGTGCCTCCCAGTAGACTTGTCAACTGTCTGTCTGTCTTTCTGTGCGTCCCACTGTCTGGTAGCATGCTAGTCCATGTCATCAAAGCCCACTCTTCCAAATGGGAGCTCCATGTGTTTATCATTCTGTCCTTTCCAAACTGTCTGTCCATCTGCCTGGCCCACATATGCGTGCTGGGCTCTCTTTGCCCTCTCTTTCTCTCCATTCTGTCTCTCTCTCTCTCTCTCTCTCTCTCTCTCCACTTAATGGTCTGGTTGTTAATTCATCAGATAGTCCGTCTGCCCAGTGGTCTGTCATCAATCTGTCCATCTGCTGGTCTGTCTGCCGGGAGACGGGGAACAACACAACTGCAGTTTTTGCGTTCACATGTACAAGAGAGCATTATACAATGGCAATAAATCAATGGCATGTTGTCTGTACTTGCTGTAGAATCACAGGCTGTTATGTGCTGAATACCTCATACTGTATGGGTGCTTAAGATATCCATGATATGTTGGAATCAATTCATATATTATAATTGAAATTAGATTTTAAAAAAATCTCAGTGGGGGATGTTTATTTTCTGCTGCAGTGGAGAAAAATAACAAAATAATGAAAAGAATCTGGGGACGGGGTCAGGATGATCAGCAGATGTCGTCTTTATTTGACGTGATGAGTAAATTCACTCAGTAATACACGGGCAATTGTATTTTTGGACACATGCATTGTTAAATAATGTGAACTCCATCCAGTAGACTATTCATCCCTCTGCTCCCTCTGCTCATGCACACCCACACCCCCTTCATCCATCCTCCTTCCCTCATAACTTAACCCCCCCCCCCCATCTTCCTCCCTCATCCTTTCTCACTCACAGTGATGTATACCTCTAGCACGTCTTGTTCTAGGGTTGTGGCTGGGGCGGCCGTGTTGAGCTCAGTTGGAATTTTGTCTGCGATGGAAACTTCCACACTGCTTCCTGCCTCTGGCCAGTCATAATTCCGACCTTCCACCTCGGCCAGTCGGCCATCTTCCCCTTTTCCCTGAAAGTCCATTCATTTCCCCTTAACATCGAGTAATAAATCACCTATTGTTGAAGCCTTACTGTTGATAAAGCCCCATCGCTTGAGTGAGATACACTGAGCAGCCAGAACAAGTAAATCAAACCATTTGGACACGACTGAGTCAGTTACGAGTCTCCGGCTGGCTGCTGTGCCGCTGACTATATGCGGCTGCTCCCTCCCACTCAGTGAACGCAGCTGACAACCCACAGCCACAATGAGCAGAAAGGACTGGAGATTCGCCGGGCTGCATTAGAGCTCTTCTCCGTGAAGTAGAAATCTGCCCAGAAATTCAAGCGGTTCATCGCCAGGAGCTCCTGGTAGGAAGAAAAAAAAACAAAAAAAGCAAACACTTGACAAAGTTAACAAATCCAGCCACACTGCTGTGTTTCCAAAGATGCTCCATTTGGCTTTTTAACAATAGTGTGTTACGTTCCCATGTAATGGTGGATAATACTGCACCCCGTGTAATGATGTACTTGAAAACTACAAAAAAAATGCAGCACATCTATGAACAGTGCTGGTTGGTCCCACCATATGTATTTGTACTGTGATGCTTGAGGTTTAATGATTTTCAAATAGACTCTTTTGTATTTTAAGATCATTCTCAGTCTTGTATTCTATTTCATTAGGGGAAAACAGATATGTTGCTGCCACTAAAGCCTCCTCCTACCCACAGATACCACTCCGCTTGAGCAAAGGTCTATCCCATAAATAAAGAAAACCTGTGAATAAATGATAAGTAGTCCCCAATGTGCCGTATATTTTCAAGGTGGAGCTCATTAATATAACATCTGCATCCTAAACACTTCCTGTGGATATAAATGTCTCAAAACAGACATTAAGCTCTGTAATTCACATATATCCCGGTCCTTCAGACCCCCCCCCCTGTCTTTCTCCAGCTCGTCTCATACAGGAAGGTTCTTGATTATTAACAAACAAAAAAAACAATCAAGATAAGCTCAAATTAAAAACAAAAAACAAAACAAAACAGACCACCTTCAAAAAACAAGGAAATAGTTTTCCACTCCTTCATTGTATATTGTAGTTAGAGTGCAAATACAAAAACAGCTACACACAAAAGGAGAGATGCTGAAGTTCAGGGTGTCATCATTAGGTCATGTTATCCAATAGAAGCGGAAAGTACCAACATACAATTTGCCCGTAAGCCTGTTGCAGTGTTTATAAAGTTACAGTATGTTGTGTCCAGGCTGTGTGCATGAATGCAGGTCAGACATATCCGAGCGGAGCCGTGGCACAGAGTGAACAGAAACAATTACAGCCCCGAGCAGAACAGCGAGACCGGTCCAGGCCGCATTAATTCTCTTTACATTCTCGCATACTTATTTCTCAGGGTCACAGGGGTGCCGCAGCTGATCCCGCAGGAGCGGCAGGAAAGCACCTCAGACAGGTTGTTTACACACTGCAGGCTGGCGCTTTAACAGACAAACAGATTCAAACCCCAGGGCGATTTTAAAGCCTCACTTTCACCGATATGTCGGCGGCGGCGGGGGGGGGGGACATGCAAACTCCACATGAAGGGTTCGAACCTCGCTGTGAGCCGATGCTGTTAACTCGGATATCGCCGATTCTGGTCACACGTTTTCTCCGCTTTAAAGACAATTTAGATGAGGTCTGCTGCAGCGCGGGTGATTGTGCAGGGGCAGGACGTCTGCACCGATGCACCTCAGGCGACACCTCAGGGGTCCAACACAGAGGTGGTGCGAGGCGCTCTGAAACTGCTTCGGCTCTGTTTAGAGACGCTGGCAGGGTGAGTACCTCCAGGTAGATATAGATAGCAACCGGTGCACAGCTTAACTGCAAAGCCTCTCGGAAAGAGGAATCTGCTTCTGCTTGAGCATATTTAGTGTGTTTAATCTTCTCGTTGATCCATCCAGTTCAACAGATGTTAGGCTCTGGGTTTGCAGCCTGCAATCATTAGCAGCAATTTACCTTGTAAATGCAACCTGGTGACTCACGAACACTTGCACCAAACGACACACACACACTTTGATAAGCGAAGCTGTTGCAAAAACAAGAGTCTGGAGGGGCTGGATGCAGGTTTTCTCCCCCTGCTACACTTTTCTGTGTGTGTGTGTGCGCGCAAGCGGTGATCCATTATTCTGTCAGCTCCTTCCCATGATGCTTAACAGCAACAGGAACATTGCGTTTGGAGAAAATGACTTCATCCCATGGAAGACAGTGCCTTCCCCTTCCTTTATTTCCCTCAGACCCTCTCCCTCTTAATCCCGCACTCTTACACTGTTATGGGATACGGAGGAGATGCTCGTCATCTCTATCAGTCCTACCTCTCTGGATCGCTTGTGTTCTTCCTGTCCTCCATCTATGACTAATTTCTCCACCTGCTGTTCTTTCTTGTCTCCCGCTGAGTCTGTCCTCTTTATAGATTCTTCCTATTTGTCGTGTTTCATCAAAGGAGTGAACAAGGGATAATTGTAATGTGTCACACAGTGTTCTCTCTTTCGTCTGTCTCTGCTCACACACACACACACAGTCATGTCTCAGTGACTTCAGAGGACATTACATTGACTTACATTGATTTTTTTTGAGGACTCTAATGTTACTACTTGCCTAACCCTAACCCTAACCCTAACTCTAACCTTAACTTAACCCTGAAACATGTCCTCACCTTCAAATGCAACAATTGATCTCATGGGGACTGGATTTTTGTCCCCGTAATGAGGGCAAGAGACACACACACACAAGTTTCACAGATAGACGTAACTGTACATATTAACATTTCCTTTACTTGCTAGGGTTAAGCTCATTTGAACAGACAAAGTCAAAATACACCTTCAGAGGCTCTGTGGCTCTTTGGTTCTGTTCCATCATGTAAACTGTGATTGCAGCGAGCAGTTCACACACAGTTAAACCTATTTCCAAGCACACTTGCAGTTTTCAGTATTTCTCCCTTTAACCAATCCTTCCATACCGAAGAAACAGCTGTGCAAGACATAATAGAGCATAATGAAAATTGCTCTCACAGTGAAATGCAGCACCGGGGGGAGATTTAGTGCGAGGGAGACTGTGGCCAACACCCCCTCTCCTCGCTGCAATGTATTTCCCAGGCCTCAGTCTGTTCAACTTTTATTCAACAACTGGAGAAACTGTTTTGCAGAAGAGGAACAACAGATTTTAAGGTAGAGCTTGGACTGATCCGAGATGAGGGCTTGGATCTCTGGGCTGTAGTTCATCGCTTCTCACTCGTCGTTACTGGGGCGTGGGCGGGGCAGAAAAGGTCAGTTTGATTTGTGTTGAGCTGGAAGATGAAAGTGTCCCTTTCTATTGAGTTGTTCAGATTCTGGCTGACCATTAATTCATAGTTTTTTTTTTTTTTTTTATCAAATAGTGAAATCCGTCTCTGTCCTTTTGATATTACCCCCATGAAGGTACGATTTTGTTTGGTTAGTCTGTTCGTTAGCAGGATCATGCAAACCTCCGATGGATTATTATCAAAGTTGGCGGATGGATGCCATCAAGACGCTTGTCCAGCAGAGACAACGCAGTGGACACAGTGACCAGTCTAATTTTTAAAACACATTTTTATCTGTTGCCAGAAAAAAAAACTGAGCTGCAAAAGTAGGTTTTCATCTCAAAACTCAGAACAGTGTGGCGTTGTGCCAGGTGGCCCATATCCAGATCACTTCTTCCACTTCTCCATTGGAAGTGGGATTTTTCAGAACCGTCATCTCAACTGCTCCAGTTTGTGACTCTTTCACAAAATGAAATTGTTCCTTTATTTTCCGAGGGTATAAATATGTGCATGTAATGTAATAACAGGGCAGAGGACAGTGTATTTCAGGAATGGTTTAAAAGTGGGTCCATCCCACTTTAATTGGGTCATCCACACCCTGACATCATCACTAGATCTGGGGGGAGGGGCAGAACCTCCTGGGAGTCTGGATATGTGGTTTACATTCTTTAGTCTCATTTAAGGGCCTGCTGCTGCCTGCTGAATGAGCTATAAAAAAGCAGGTTTCATCAGGTTGAACCTGGAAGAGAGGAAACGTGACAAAGATGGGCTGTCTGCTCGTAACGGAGCCGCCGTCATGATGAACAATGAGGCCGAGAGGAGGAGGCGTCAGACACTAAACCCAGGCCCTGCGTCTCACTGCTATCAGCGGGTGTTGTTTTGATGTTCTGTTGTCCGAGAGGTATTCAGGCTGTGTTATGTGTGAAATTAGCTTCAGTGGGGATTTGATTGCATTCGTCTCAATGGGTCAATTTCTCACCTTGAGTGGTGAGCTGGAGGGCGAGAGACATGCGGTCATGCTTTATCCGCTAGAAATGCCTGCACAGACATAGGGATGGGGGGGGGGGGGGTTTCTTTCATTCTTTTACATATTACATTTGTTCTGTTTTTGACTTTCCTTCTGTGCTTGCTGTGTGCACACTTCCTGTGTGGACACTGATTTTGCTGCGGCAGTGGAGGCGACAAATCAAAAAAGGGTGGTGGATGTGGTCTCAGGGATGTGGAGGGATGGGGCATGGGGGGGGCGGCAGTGGAGGCGACAAATCAAAAAAGGGTGGTGGATGTGGTCTCAGGGATGTGGAGGGATGGGGCATGGGGGGGGAGGGGCTGTTGTTGCCGTGACTTAATTCACAGATAAATACCAACATACTTGCCTGGTGCACCTCATTTACATGCAGCTCATTGTGTTTGGTTGCGCTGCCTCCCCTCCCACCTCCGGGCCATGCCAGGTGTGCAGGGCGGAAAAATACCAACTGAATAGAAAAGTGCATATTAAGTTGATGTAAATGCCAAAGTGCCTCAGCAGAGATAGACATGACAGACTGGAGGCCCGGAGTCGGTGCTGCCTGTTGAAGGTTTGGGAAATGTGAATCATAAAAATCATGGCCCGAAAATATCAATTCATTGCGCACAGTGAAGTCGAAGCAGTAGTAGTAATATCTTTTTTCTTAAGGATTGCTGAAGTTGTTGGGTTTTAAACCAACCAGCCCAGTTTGAAATGCGCCTGTTTGTTTGGCCTGTGGTAGTTTTCGTTCTGAACCTGTGAATCTGACGTAATTGAGCTGCAGTAAAGTAAAGTAAAGTAAAGACCACCTGCTGCCCGTCTGCTAACTCAAGGTTTATCAACACTGAACAGATCATGAGTCCAAATCCCACAGAATTAGACACTGAACTTCCTGCGGGCCCTTCCCAGTACACAGGCCCAGTGTGAAGCTGATGGGATGAACAGCTCTAGATGAGCCTGTCACACACAGACAGAGAGACTTTCCGGAGTTCCCCTGAGAAGCAAACTATCCCTCAGAACCCTACAATGCATTTTTGATAAATTTCAGAGCCTCTGAAAACGCGTCTGTTTTTTTAATTAATTTCAGGAGAAATATGTTTTTGATCTTCTGCTGCACCAAACAGAACAGAGAGTGCGTTCACTCACAGTCTGAGCTCTATTAGCACATGCTCGTCTTTTTTAAGAGTCTGGAACTAAACATTTTGTTCCTATTGCAAGAAGAATTTAGCAAGTGGCCAAGTTTGTATCTCTCTTTCCCTCCCTCTTCCTCTGTCGGTCTCTCTTTCTCTCGCTCTCTTTCTGTGTGCGTCTGTGTGCATGCACTATCATGTGCAACCGTCTCCTCTCCCCACAGTGTTTTTCCACACAATGACAGCCCATTCAAATCCAATTAAAGCAACACACAGCGCTGCGCAGCATCACTCATTCATCCGTCACTCATTACCCATCTCGCTCCCTCTCCCTCACCCTCTCTCAGCCCCTCCAGCTCATTCTCCCTCTCTTTCGCTGCAGGTGGATGACTGGCTGGTGGCGAGCTCAAACTCTCACTCCCTCGTCTCATCTCTCTTCACCTTAAACCTCATGTCGTGAGCCACGATATCAAGATGTTGATTTAACAGGAATGCGTGTGCTTTGTTTGCATTTATAATCACGTGAAATTATTTTATTTGTAGCTTGGTGTCCCCGTTTACTGCAGCTTTGGAAAACGCAATATACACTTTCATAGTAGGAAATTGTATGTGAATGACTGTAAAATGTTGAACACTCCTTCAAAGCATAAAAGGTAACTTTGTCAAAGTAATAACGTATAATTGTGCATCGTTAGTTTATTTTCTTTCAACATCAGACTTAAAGAACGATCCATATGTCTTGAGAACTGTTTTCCAGTGTCAGCATCAACTTCAAATCCACGGAGTGAGTTCAGTGAGTGGGAATGGATGGAGGGTGAGTCTGAGCAGGGCCCTGCTGAAGATGATGAGCAAATATACAGAAATAAAAACGAACATACATTATTCATAGTTGTATAAAGAGAGAAGAAATATGAATAAATAAAGAGTCACACTCACTGAAAAAATAATTATTGAGGACCACCAACTACCAAAAACAGTTTCTTCTTATAACAATCGGTTTGATTAACACACCTTTCCCAAAAAAAAAAGAAAAAAGATCTGAACTCTAATCTGAAAGGTCAATGTCCTCTGGAGCTTTCAAAAGTATAAATAATGAATGAATCAATTAGAAGCAGTCGATTGTAGGCTTGACGGTGCATCGCTCACGGTGCACGTCGAAGCAGAGACGCAGCTGCAGATCCAAGACGCACTGGAGAGCAGCAGTGCACACATGGCAGCTGCAGGGTGCCACGTTTGGCGGCGGAGGAGCGGCTCCCTTCCAGGGCGGTTACACTATCACCACCAAGCAGGAGAGCACCCCGCCGCCAAGTGTCACACCTCCGCCTGCACCTCCTGGAGGAGCAAACCTGTTCTGGGGTCCATAACCACAACATCCATTAGGGTTCATTACATCACCAGGATACACATTGACCATATGGGAAAAGGAATTAGGAGGCAGAAGTAATGATGTTATCAAAAACAAAAGGAGAGAAGAGGTGTTGTTGTTTTAGTCGCCGCTAATGTGTCACTTTCGCAAGTCTCATTCATGGCAACGAGTTCACACAACATCAGTCATCATTTATTTATCCAAATTGTGTGACACTCGGTGGCTCCCTTCTTGCACGACTGAAGTCGTGTGTGTGCGTGTTAAAAAATAGCATGTATCCATACCACAAGCACCTTTTTTTGATCCACTGTTGGTTACTTTTCCAGAGCCTTATTTGTTCTTGGGCAAAAGCACAATCTCTTTCTGCTGCCTCAACAATCCATAAATGCCCCTGACAACACTTCATTATGAGACCAACTCTCCCACGGGTGCTCAGGTGCGAGTGTATTAGATTATTTAAACAACATACGCTGACCATCTGTGGAGCGTGCTGACATAACTGACCCGGAGAATAACTGCGTGTGTGTGTGCGCGCGCCTGTGCGTGTGTGCACGTGAGGCGGGGGGTATATTGCAGACAGCGCTGTTTCCATTAATGTCAGTACTAAGATGCAACTCAGCTTTCTGAATTATGTAAATGAGGTACTGTAAATTCATGACAGAATCAATGGCTTTCATTTTTATCAAATCAATCAGGCTCCCATAACTCCACAAAGTCCAAACCACTGCAGGAGACACACACACACACACACACACACACACACCCTGCCAGGGCCCTATATTAATCCTGCCAAGACAGGCCTTAGAATAATGAGTTTTGGAATGATGTGTATACAGTCATAAATATAATTTTTGCTTTTAACCATCAGCTGATTCATGATAATGTGAATGTGTGTGTGAGAGAGGGAGAGAGAGAGAGAGAGAGAGAGAGACAGACAGAGGGGGGGGGGGGCTTTGTGATGAGTCAACTATTGGGACGTTACCAAATAGATCTCAGCCTGATGCACTATAAGTCATGAAAAATGAAGAGTGTGGACATTTACTACAGTACCGCATATAAACCTATACTTTATTCCCACTCTCTCACACACGTATTGTGGATAGAATTGCTCCTGTTACAAGCATAGTGGGTGGTTGTGACATTTCTGTTGTAAATACATATTGATGATAATTGAAGATCATATATTCTGGTGAGTGGGCGAAGCTGCAGGAGACTAGTGGCACTCGTGTAAGTGTGTTTTTTTTAAATATTATTATATTATTTTTTGTTTTTATGGCATCCTATAAGTGATTAAAAACAACCGCTGCCCATAAAAACTGAGGAAACTTCCAATATCCCATCCGCGAACCTCAAATCATTCCGTTCTGTTATTGTCACGCTTCCTGTTTGGACGTATGACGAGCATCTGTCCACTTCACTTTGCTCGCTTCATTCTCCGGAGACACATCAATAAATTCCCATTTCCTCCCGATATCAAATCAAGTTTAGCCGCGTTTCCGGCACATCCTTGAGCTGCCATTGAGGGCTCACCTCACCGTCTGCCTCATCATGTTACACAAGCATTGCATTTTACTGCTCCTCACCTTGTGTGAGCCTCAGCTTTATGTCAGAGATGCTATCAAACTTTACGTCAAACTTTTGAGGCCGCGTCTATTTCAGGATTCTGGGACTCGGTTCGTCTCAACGCTGCCTGTTCAACTTTTGTTGAACCAGGCTGCATCAGCCAGTTCAACACATGCATGTGCACAATTGACATCAGTTCATCCTGGAGTCCAAACATTTGTGCCGACTGTGAAGTGATTCCCTGAAGCCATCTAGCTTGCTCACAAGAATCAGACAACAGATAACATGAATTTGTCCTCTCGACCTGATAGGCCTTCTCATCTTTATTTTTCTTAAATTGTGTCTCTCAAATTAAAAAAAAAAAAAAGTCAAATTTAATACCTGTACATATATTTCTATATCCGAGTTGTGAGGTTTGCTTTCACTTCAGGATACACAGCCGTGTCTGTGTGTGTGTGTGTTTTGTTGGGGTGCAGACATTTCCGGTCTGTCTTGTGTAGATGTTGGCATGACAACATGAAGGAAGATGAAAGGTAGGCACAGAGAGAGGAAAAAAAAAAAACAACACACACACAATTCTCTTCCTTCAGTGGAAAACTGGAGGTATCATGTTTCGTGCTGGATTTGTTTGTGAATACTCGCCAGACTGAAACTTCCACCTCAGCCCAAAATTTCCATCTATTTCTGAATCAAAGACAAAATCTGTAGCAAAAACGAAGCCACATTTTGTAAAACATCACTCCTAAAACAACCGACGCACGAGAAAAAAATGAAATAAAAACCTCATTGTGTCGTTCACTCAGGGGAGCAGCTCCTCTTTCCTAATGTGGATGTATGAGAGTGTTTTTGCACGTGTACAATTTACAAATCAGCTTTATGCATTGTCTGTCTCAACATTTATGAGACACTAAGCCAAGCTAAGCAGTCATTATGAGACATTAAAGTCATTCAATATGGCGGCCATATTGATCCCATCTATCTGTCATTGGCTCATATAATATTCATGAGCAGTCAGTCGGGCCCATAACCACAGAGCACGCAGACACGCTTAAACACCACCATGTGACGTCACCGTCTCAGCCCTCGTGTGATTTGTTCAAACACAGACGTATGTATTTGATAAACTGAATCATATAAATACAATAACATAAAGTGAATGAATGTTTCAAAATGAATTAACAGCCACTGTCTGCTTTACTCTGCATTCAGACTGGGGGGGAGGGGAAGGGGGGGGGCGGCAATGGTTTATTCGAAGGCATTTTCTAGAGAATCATCAAAATGAAAAGACAAAATAATAATGAACATAAAGTGCAAAAGAGAAGGAGAGGGGGGATGTTTTCGTCTGAATTATTAATCAAGATAATTCAACTAGCAATGACAAGAATATCTATCTCTGCGAGGCGCTGCGCGCACACACGCGCCGCAAACACAACCACGCACGCACAGGGAACTTTTATCTCCACTCCTCGACAGTTGTCGCTTTAAAAATGGGTCAAGACAAAAATGAAAATCGAGAAACTTCTCATTGCGTGAAAGAGATGGAAAGGGAGGGAGATGGATATATGGGGCGGCGGGGGTTTATAAGAAAAGTTCCCTTCACAAATCAGGAGGCTGCAAGTGAAAGTCACCTGTTATTAATGGATGCTGTGTGAATTCCATGTGTGGGCGGGGCTATGTGGGCAGTGTTCAAAACACACAACATTTTGTGTGTTTTCCAATGTGAGTGTTGTTCATTTTCAAAAACTGTACTTTTCTATATGGGCTTTATGTTTCTTCTGTGTTACCAAGACAACAGACCTAAAAAAATATGAATATTCATCCCCGGCTTCATTCCCTCTTTCTCTCCTGACGTCAAACAGTCTGAGAGCTTCAGGTGGAATATTTTTAGATGATTCAATATTTCTTAATAAACAGTCTGAGGAGGAGAAAGCGCGAAGATCCCAAAACCAGTGGCAGAGGTGTGTGTGTGTGTGTGTGTGTGTGTGTGTGTGTGTGTGTGTGTGTGTGTGTGTGTGTGTGTGTGTGTGTGTGTGTGTGTGTGTGTGTGTGTGTGTGGGAGCACGGCGGCTGACACTCCCAGTGACGAACGCCAGACTGAAAGCACGGCGTGATGACGGCGTGGTCTGCTAAAAAAAAAAAAAATCCACAGTTGCTCCATTTGCATATTGTTTCCCGTGTTCGGTAATTGACGATCAGTCCTGATTAATAACGAGAGGCTGATTACCTGCCGTATGTTCAACACAGCTTTCCACATTTATCACGGCGTCACGCAAACATGCCCCGAGGCCATTCGCTAACATGCCGGGCTCTTCATCCTCCGCGTCGTCACTTTTTTTCTCCCTGTTTTGCCATGGGCTTTGTAATAACAGCACTGAGGCTGTGTGAGATCTAAATAGAATCAGGTTGAAATTACAGCATCCCAGTGAGCAGTGACACACCATGACAATCCATCAAAATGGGTGATGTGGAACTTTTACAGGCTTCTGTTGCCTCTAATTATGAATCCAAGTGTTAAGGACGCGCACACACACTACATGAAGGTCGTATATAAGAGCCGCAGTGAAAACTGTGGCTGCCATCCCGCCCGCACGCACGCAGTCCTCCTCCTCCTGCGTCTGCTCGGTTATCTATAGAAGGCTATTTATACCGCTGCCTTACATGTGTCTGCAGTGTCATATTATGGTGCGTAAGTCAAACCGTGCACCTACATGTACATCCTGTACATGGATCACTCCATCAGGCCCGTCTGCCGCAGCTGCACGGAGGAGACGAGAGGCAGCCGGGGATGGAGAGAGAGAGAGAGAGAGAGAGAGCACAAACACCTTCCGTCACATTCACAAGCAGGTTTTTATTTAACATGCTGTTCATGTATAAATGAGCTGCAGAGTGAGGGACCTGACGTTCATAATTCAAAAGCCGTTTTGTGTTTGTTGAGCCACTTCTGCTCTACTTTTATCCCCCGCGCCTCATTTGTACCCAACAATTAGATTAAGTGCGCACGCACGCAGGTAAGCTGGAGAACAAATGAAAGAAAATTTACTCGCACATTCACACAGTGTGTTTGGTAAAAAAAAAAAACAAAAATAAATAAACACAGGGACGAACCATTGAGAGAAGTTTCACTTTTCCTCGCGTTCGATTCAGGGGCCGGTAACACCCAGGGTCGCTCTCTGAGCATCGACGGTTCATAAAGATGGACGACGTGACAGCTCCCCAAAGTGAAACCAAAGTGTCTCGATCCCACCCAGCCCCCGGTGGCTGCCTGCAGCATTCTTCATAAACCGCCTCCTCCGTATTCACAGATGGGACATGAACCATACAAAAAGTCCTAGATATTGTATGTTTGTGTGTCAGTGCTAGTCCTTGTGGTGTGGCCGTGTCTTTGTAATTGTGTTTGTCAGTAAGGCTCATGATGCTGCTAAACACATAGGATATGTGGAGGGCTGAGAGTCTGACAGTCTGACTGCAAGTCCACAAAATGGCTGCCTACATATCCGGGAATATGTCCTTACCGGACCGCGTGAGGAAGTGGAGATGCATCATTCATCTTATTGTTTCTAATGCAGTCAGAGTCGATCCTGCGTTCGTGCAATTCATGGTCGAACTTTAAGCCATTTGCATATTAATCACACTTTGGTTTTGTTATATTCCAGTTTACACGCAATCAATCTGGTGCTGGTTCTCGCACCCCGACAGGACACCAGTGTGGGACCTGCTGCCTCTGCACAGTAAGCGACTGTAAATTAACTGAACGTCGTCAATAACAGTCCTTCAACATATGTGGAGTTGATGATGCATTACGAGTCTGGGGTTCAAGCATCCTCTTCAAACACATTTCGCATAATTGTTTTACTTCACATGGCGGCAGTATCACAGCCATCATGCCGTGTGTGTGTGTGTGTGTGTGTTTCAGGGATAGAACCCTTAATTTGTCAGCAGCGTCCTGCTGTTTGTGGTATTAAGTGAAATTGTCTTGCAGCAGCAGTTTTGAAATCCAGCTGCCGCTGGAGACGCTAAACATCGCACTGGCACTTCATGTTCATTTGATGTGTGCAGGCGTGCTCGCTGAGCGTTCCGGCAATAGGTGAAGATTCCTGATTAAAAGGGATAATTGCATTGCCATGACTTGAGCCACTTTTCCTTTGTTTACTTGCTCAATTGATATGAAAACTGTTTAACGTATACCAAGACAACATGCTAACTTTACACCATGTCTCTCACCCTCTTAATCATAACAAATTACTCTGTGACGCTGGAATGCTGCACACACACAGTCCGCGCTGTACCTCCTCTCTGAATATAGACCGTAACTTTGCTAAACGAATGAATATGATCCATTTCTTACACCTTCTTGTGTTGTTGTCCTTCCAACGTGCCTGAATCGTTTCAAATCATCGTCTCGCAGTGTGGATCTGCAGGATAAAACAGAATGTACCAAGTGGAGATGTTTAATAAGAATTCTGGTGGGATTCCCGCGCAGAACGTGAACGGAGAGAAATCGCCCGTCATGCATCGTAAGCTGAGCTGTGGAATTCTTTGAAGGTATTTCACATAATTATGTTTGAGATCATAAATAAGGGTTATGAAAAATAAAAAAAATAAAAAGTACAGGGTGTACTTTTTTCAAACCTCAGGCGTTATTAAAACAACCAGCAAATCTGAAATACTTCAACATTTACATGCATAATTCAACTACTGTTTTAGTATCATTATGCAGCTTTAATGTATGCTGAACATTTCCCAGTACATGCAGCGATACTTTTCATATTTAATGCTAGTCCTAGTAAAAATATGCGGAAACATCTATAGTATAAAATGTCAAATTGGTGAAGACATTTTGACCAGGCTGTACTTTTCATTTGCATCTGCAGATTTGGTCCTGAAACCCTGCCCTTTGCCCACAACCTCCGTTCTCTCTCTCTCTCCCCCCTTTTCACACCTAAACTCCATCCAGTTAATAAAGACTGTAGTGCCTGAAATAAATATCTGTAAAAAGAAACATTGAAATTCCATGAAACAGGGAAACAAAGCTTTATTTGTGCTCCACGTAAATCCTTCAATATGAACGCAGCTGGTTGAAATGAAAATGCAAACTCTGAAGAGCCACATACACCGACACAGTTACAGTTTGTATGACACCGCCGTGAGACGCCTGTGCACGCTGTACACGCTCTTGAACGCACTACCTGAACGTGCACCAACATTCATTCATCTAATGATGTCAGGCATCAGCAACTCCAGATTTCCAATATCCACCTTCATTCCTTTAACATGTGGTATTCTCAAGAAGTGGTTTATCAAACCACGGACTGAAAATAGTTTATTATGTAGACGATGCAGCCTCTGCACCTCCACTCCTCCCACGCTGGTGCTGCCTCACCAGACCTCTCCTCAGACCTCTCCTCCACCTGTTTGGCCCGGAGGATGAGCTGACCTGTTTTCATTCTTACTTGAGTTCTGTTTTCATAAATTTCCACGATGGCGCCATTCATTCCAAAGCTGACCCAGTCCCATCAGCGAGAGTCAGAGTGAGAAACATCTGTCTGGGTGCACACGGGGGACTTCGTGAATGGGGACAGCAGTTGTACAGTCGTCAAGAACTCATTTCCTCCCAACCAATAAAGATAAATGCAGGAAACAATGATCTCCAGCCATATGATGTGAGGCTGTCAAACGTGAAGTGCCCTGAGAGGACGTTAGGATCTGATTGAATCACGGCTTCATGTGAAGGCACGTGTGTCCTCTTCAAAATGTGGAATAGTTTCATTACCTAATCATTCATATTTGATATAACAACCCTTTTAGATTGCTCTGAAGGAGGTTGAAAACCTGTTTTCTCTCAGTTTGTAAAGGAGTGATCACAACGATGGAGGATGTCACTTATTTCCTCTGCTGAGACGTGCACACAAATGTGCACATCACTGCACCCCCAAGGCCAATTAGTATGTGCAGTTAATTAGTTTGTAGTGCGTGGTACACAGACACAGTTCGGAGAGCGAGCTCCCGTCGAAGTAATTAAATAACATGATCACATATTTAAAATTGAAACCGCAAGTATCCACATTTTCAAAGGCGACGCATATTTTCATCAAATTGTTTTCAAATCCTCTTGTTTAAGGCAACCGCTTCCAGATGACTCATTAGCGGACCTGCAGTCAAACACAGACGAGGCGCATTATTAACACTGACTTTGTGGACTTCGCTCTGGCCCACGTCAGCTTTAGTCATTCTGGATTTCTTTAAAAAAAAAACAAAACAAACCCAGCTATAATGTATTTTATTTGCTGTAAGGCTGTCAAAGGGGAGATGGTTCTAATTCCTTGTTTGATAGGTATGAAAGAACATCCACCCTGCATGGCCTGTATTTGGTGGCAGCCTTTATGTGTGTTTTTTTTGTCTTGCCAAAGTTACAAAGAAAAAGAAATCCCTATTGCATGTATATAAAGAAACAAAATTATAAGTGGACAAACTGCAAAGAAGCTGCCCCTCTCTCTCTCTCTGTGTGTGTGTGTGTGTGTGTGTGTGTGTGTGTGTGTGTGTGTGTGTGTGTGTGCAGCCTTTATGTGTGTTTTTTTTGTCTTGCCAAAGTTACAAAGAAAAAGAAATCCCTATTGCATGTATATAAAGAAACAAAATTATAAGTGGACAAACTGCAAAGAAGCTGCCCCTCTCTCTCTGTGTGTGTGTGTGTGTGTGTGTGTGTGTGTGTGTGTGTGTGTGTGTGCATGCTCTGATTGGTCTGGCATTGGTTGGGTCCCTGGAGCACCTGCAGCTGATCACCACTCATCATCATCTGCTCCAGTATAAAAGCCCCTGGTCCTCAGTCCTGATGCCCAGTAGAATTGTCCGTATATATTCCTGTTCATCACTGGTCCCCTTTCCTGCCATAGACGCGGGTCCCCCAGCCGATTAGCTTCCCTGCCCGAATCCCGTCTGCCCGTCACCAGCCTGATTGAATCGTACATCTGCACGTAAGTCCAGTCTGAAGTCTGTATCCTGTTTCCTGTCTCCTGCCAATCACCCTGTGGAAGTCTCTTGCTGGGCTCCATTTCCTGCAGATGCCTTCGCGCTCACAGACACCCTGTAACAGCCTCCACACCAGAGACTCCGGATGCCGGTCACCGTGTAATCAGTCTGACGAAACTGTTCATCTAGACTCTTACTTCGAGCTGAGAGCAGTTGTGTGAGTCGTATATATTCGGGCCGCTCTCTGCTAAAGTCTGCTAAAAATATAGAGGAGGAAGAAATTAGTGGTTTCACTCGGGTGTCGTGTTTCCGTTGCTGCTGATAAATGCTGATAAAAACTGCCCATTGCAGAGTCATTTGACCTGGGAGGGAATGACGGCCGCTTCCATTGTCAATGCAGGCCACAGCCAGATGTGTGCATTTCTCCAGTCGTTTTATTCCATTTTAAATCGTTGAATTACAGCAAACAAGCTTCCATTTATTCAGCTGTGATGTGCAAATCTCTCTCTTCCATAAGCTACGTCCTCGGGCCGGTGCCTGCAAATTTTGATATCACAGACAACCATCTTTAACAGACCATTTGTATAATATCTAAACGAATTAATCAAGATCCATTCAATCACTGGTTTGCACATATATTGAACTTGTGAACTGATACTGCAGAGAATCGGCTTTCAGTGGTCACAGTTGCAAAAACTGGTGCAAGTCCGTGTTCGTGTACGGCGTACTTTATACGTGTGATCACATAAAGACCATCGTTAGCATCGAATGCCACCGAGGTTCTGCAAGTCTCTCGTCCCGACTCCTGACGGCTTCAGTGAACAGTGTCTTTCACGCTCACATGCTCACAAACACACACAAGCGCACACGAAGCCAGGCCGGCGCGCGTAGACACATGAGCGCGCACACTTTTTGGAGAGTTGCTCACACTTCATTTGCGCTCTGACAGCTCAGTACATGCTCTAGATGAAAGAATTGACAGTTCAAGGTGACGGCTCCCTCCAATCAATCCAGCGTTGCGTTGTGTGACGTGAGCGCCAAGTACAGGATTTGTGTTTGTTTTGTGTGTGTGTGTGTGTGTGTGTGTGTGTGTGTGTGTGTGTGTGTGTGTGTGTGTGTGTGTGTGTGTGTGTGTGTGTGTGTGTGTGTGTGTGTGTGTTCGTTTGCAGTGTTGGTCTGGTTAGGGGGTAGCTGACAGGTGTCCCTTCTTCTTAACCATGCAATTTATCACCCCTCTGGTGGTTGGGACCTTTGTCTGAGTCCAAATGTCCACACAACAATTCCTCTCTCTCTCTCTCTCTCTCTCTCTCTCTCTAAATATAAAACACCCAAAACAAACACGCATCAATTAATGAGAGGCAAAGCTTTAAAATATGTTATATATTTATTTTATGTATTGTTCAACATCACTTCTTTGTTACCTTGCTCTGTTCTCTCTTGTGCTCTCATTATCCATACGGCATCTGTGGCAGCAAATATATTTTAACAAGAGAGAGTAAAAAAAAAAAAAAAGTCGTGGCATGCTGAGCATCCATGGAGTTTCGAATCTTTTGTTCTTTCTGACTTAATAATAAAAAAAAGTGATTTGGCGCTCGGCGTGAGCCAGCTGTCAGAAATAAACCACGGCTATCAATATCCCTCCTCAGATATCATTATTTTAGTTCTTTTCAATTAATTATGGGAGCGTGGTGAGTCGCTACTTTAGATCTCATTTCAGGGCCTAAATTGGTTTGTGAGCATAAAAAACCTTTATCGTGTATGCCCTGTGGCAACGCACACACACACACAGAGGAACACTCGCGCACAAATAAAAGGGTGTGAAGAGTGACTCTGGATATGGAAGTTAAACGTATAATCTTGCTGCTGGAGATCACAACATTTTGCTGGATATTGACCTGCTCATCATCAAGCTTTTATTGGAGGTAAAACCCTCTCCCTTGATATTTTGTTCCACTGGATGATTTCTCCTTCTTCTTCATCTTCTTCTCCTCCTTCTTTTTTTAAACCCTGTTGAAATACACATTCCTTCACTCTCTCCTTGGTAACAGCAGCTTTCTCTGTGGGAAGCCCCTCACCACCAACTCACCCACACCACCCCCCCAAAACCCCTCCTATTCTTTTCATCCTCTGCTGCTGTACCAAATCAGCTGGGGGTGAGGGCTTTAGGGAGCGTGGGGGTGGGCTGCAGGGTTATGCGGCGACGCATGAACCATGGCGAACAACACGGGCATAAAGAGAGAGGCTTTAAAGTTGAGATACAGATCCAATTCCTTGTTTTTTCCCCCCTTCTGTTTTTTTTACCCCCCCTGTTTATTTATCTCGCTCTATAGCCCTATGCTGTCTTAATCTACCCCTCTCTCTCTCTCTCTCTCTCTCTCGCTCTCCTTGGCAGTGGACAGAAGGAGTCAGGGTGATAAATAGGTGGTGTCCGATGTGCTTCTCCTCTCCTGTCGTTCTCCCTCTCCCTCTCTTCCACTCTCCTCCTCTGCCGTCTCGGCTCACCGCACTCCCAGCCCAATAGCGTGTTCATTGCTGTCAGCAAAAAGGGAATCACTGGAACAACCAGCCCTGCTGCACACATGCGCGCGCACACACACACACACACGTGCATACTCGTGCACGCTCCCACGCACACGGTGGGGTTGATAGAATAGGGCGATGGTGGTATGTTAATGTGTAAAAAGCTCTGGGAGACTTGCAGAGAGCCACACTGAGCGTACAGTACACACTCACAGCCAGAGTCTATTAGTGTTCACAATGCACACAGTCTGGATGAATTAACATCAGTGGCCACAAGCATCGACACTGCACATGCACTTATTTATCACAGGCTCTTCTCTTGTTTGTGTTAGAGAGAGAGAGAGAGAATGTGTTTGTGTGTGTGTGTGTGTGTGTGTGTGTGTTTATGGGGATGGAGAAGTGGGGTGCGGGGGTAAATTGAGGTAAAAAGAGAGGGAAAAGAAAGAAAGGAAGTCTGAGGTGGTCAATACCTACCACGGCCGTGATGGATAGAGGTCCTGCAGGAAAAGCTGAATGTAGCCTTAATGTTGTGGCCTCTGGTGTCCATGTGTTCTCCCAGGAAACCATGATCAAAGAGAGAGCGGCGTATATTTAAGCCCGTAAGAACGGTGCGGCGCCCCCTCATCCTCCTCAAACAGCCGACTGTCCCCGTCTCCCCATCTCCAGGGCCTTAACAAACGGCGGGCGGCGACGTACGCTGAATTCGGCCCAACAATTACTGTGTCGGGGCCCCATCGCATGTCCTCGTGTGTTGCTGCACTTCACTTGACCCCTGGTTTGGTAAGTGAGTGTCACTGGAGCTTTATTGCGGAACAATGGATGTAAGCATCCCCTCGGTGTCGCCATGCATCACCTGTTGTATAATTGACGAGGCTGAGTGCCTGTTAATGATCCCCTGCTTGACCCTGGGCCTGCATTTGCATTGTTTTTAGCTTAGCACATGGCTAATAGCTAGCCCGAAGGCGCGACGGCCTTGCAAAGGATCGAAAACCAATTTCCCCCCCCCCCCCCCCCCACCCCCACACGCCAAGGGCGAGCTCGCCACATCATTTGGAACCCGGGAGTAAAGGTGCATGCACACAGGCGCAGCCACTCTGAACCACAGTGTGTCACGCACACATGCGCACAAACAGACCGTGTAAGTGAACCTCGGTGGCCTGCAGGCACGTTGAATAGGAACAGTGAAAGGTGCTATTTATTTAGCTGATGAGAGGGAACCTGTTAGCACAGCGGCTGTGAGGGAGAGACCTGCAGGCCCCCCCCCCCCGAGAACTGGCTCCCTCCTTAACCCAGGAAGGTTCTTTTAAAGGGGTCACAGAGAGTGAGGAGCAGAGACAGTGTGCGACAAAAGAAAATTAAGCCTAAATTGAGTACACTAACACAGGGGCCCACCCCACAGCCCCTGCCGTCTTCCTGAACATGTCTTTAAATTGGGTTGTAAAAATGTGTATCTCCCGGGTTTATATGAGGATCCAATCTGTGATGGGGGGGGGGGGGGGGGGGGGAGCAAGGGGGGGGGGGGGGGGGGGGGGGGGGGGGGGAGGCGAGCAACCGAGCAAGTGATAAAAACAAATAAATCAATTTAGTTGCCGGATTTATTTTCCGATCACAGAGAGCAGTGAGTAATAAAAACTGTATTACACACCAATGCTAAGCTTCGCTTGCATTTTTCATTTACGTACATGGCATTTGTGTGTGTGTGTGTGTGTGTGTGAATATATTTCTGCAAGACAGTTGCCTTCGTCAGCACAGCAGCAACATTTGTGTGTGTATTCACCAGATGTACAGTGTCATAAGCAATGCACAGTAAATGCCCACTATCCAACAACACAGAATATCAACTGGTACGTGCACACATCCGTGGACAATGTTAAAGCCCCGTCCCTGGCCCACAGCTGTCCTGCTGTGCGGTGTCTATACCTCACTGTCTTTATGGTGCTTGTTATTGGAATGTCAGTTTGTGCTGGAAAAGCACAGTTAATGTTTTGGAGTGTCATTTGGCAGGTGCGGTGAGGAGGATATTGGAAGAGGGGCTGCAAAATTGCTTCAAATCGAAAAGCCATACAGGAAATAATTTACTTGGACTGAATGTCTCAGGGCACTCAACATTTAGAATGGGCGCTGCTGCTTTAATTGAAAGGGAACGAGAGACAGGGAAAGAGAGAGAAAAGCTGTTACAAACAAGAGCATGATTTATGAAATCCATCCCTCTGTTCGTCAAAGCGAGCTCATTATGCATGCACAACAGTGAAACCACGAGAAGACGGATGAGTCGTCCTGGTGGCGGAGGAAGAGGAATGGCACAGCTAAACTCCGCCGGTAATCAACTGGTGAAATTAAACATCAAAAAAACAGGAATGATTGTGTGCGGCAAAGCGATTTGTCTCCAATTAGCGACTGGTCACATAACTCACACACAGGCACACATAAACACATTCTCGCCTAATGGAACAAGACGTGTCACCGTGTGTGTGTTTGTGTGCAGGCACACAGCAGTGGGTAACCATAAAAACAGTAAGTTAATAAACTTGAGAGACATTAAAGGACCTGGGGTGATTGGTGAACAGCTACTTCATTTGTCAACAGCTCCTATTGAATGCTTTGTAAGAGGTAGCTGCTTGTATTTATCACCTCGTCTGTGCCGTTTGTTTGTGCTAGTTTAGTTAACATGAGAGAGGGAGGCAGAGAGAGAGAGAGAGAGAGAGAGAGATGGGGGGGGGTTGAGGTGCAAAAGGCCAAAGAGGGGAAAGAAATCTTTTTGCTGACTTAACTTTATAGAGAATCATATCTTAGCCAGTATGTTGTATCAAAGCAACTGTCGTGACCTTTATGGCGTTCCATGATCAAATGTAAGGGAGAGTACCACCTCCCCTTTGACAGGATGACACCTGAGGTTTGTGTCTGACCCGGTCCAATCAATGCACTCAATACAAATGCAGTGTGTCAACGTCTCGTGTCTCGGCACGGGGAATGGTTATCTGAGCCCTGGAGCTGCGTTCCCGAGCTGAATTACTACATTTCTGACATTTTCTGAATGTTGCCAGAGTAATTCATCAGCGTGCCGTTGCAAGTACTGTTAAGCTCAGCATGGGTGTCACACAGCTAGGCCGCATACGTCTTCACCGGGCATTTCGTACGAGCCAACAAGATGCTCTCAAACGTCTGTCCACCGGTCTAATTGAATTTCCCATGTATTTTAGGATTACTAGTTGTCTGAGCTTAATCTAATACTTTCCTTAATCCTTATCATGATTGCCTGTGGTCGTGACAGAATAGCCAGTCCCATAAAAACACAGTTGAATGCTTGATGCAGCTGCAGACATTTACTGGTGCGCTGTGTAGACATGGTCACTGCAGACAGTCAGATAAATAAGTGATGAAGCCTGTCTGTGCTGCTTTGACTAAAGGTTGAGTGTGTTTGTCAGTCTTGAGGCTCATATGCCGCCTTTGCAACAAAGAGATCCTCCTGTTCCTAACACTGTGAATGCACTAAAACGTGTTCACCCTTACTAAGTGTGCGCCTTACATTGCTTTGGATTGTTCAGTGATACGTAGGGGGCAGCGCTTAGCTGAGTGCCGGACAGCACAGCTAATGGCGGAGGGGGTGGTGGCTGTTCGCCCTCTGCCTGGGCGAAGTAACAGAAATGGCATCCACACAATTTAAAATGCACCATTGCTGCTGCGCTGCGGTCCGCACTCCACGAGTGTCTGAGTGCCCAAACAAAGATGTTGAAACGGTCTTGAAGGAAACACGTTGGCCCAGTTTCAATGTGAGAACTACGGGGTTGGGTTTAAGTATGAACGTCAACGAGCCTCTCGATCAGTCCTATGAGCGTTTGAGACATTTCTTTAGAATAAAATGGATTCAGACATAAAAAGACTCAGACAGCCTTGATCATAACGAATCCCACTTCGCTCTGTTCTTTTCTTCTCTGAACAGAACATTTGGGATTTTCACGGTGAACACAGGTGAAATGCAGCTCACCCTGACCCCTGCTTTTTTGGGCATGCAAAGGAAATGGCATCTGATATGATTCACATGACTTGACAGGGTTCATCAGATCACACAAACCTGAGCGCCACAGAATCCTCATCCTGGTGTCTCTCTTCTTGCGGGACAATACCCACCGCTCTCCATCTCTATTTCCCCCAGCAGTCTTCAATCTATCTTTTCCTCTTTACCTCTGACCTTTTCATTTTTCTCTACCTCGATACCAATCTGCTCCTCCATCTTGTCGTCTACACTTTCTCTCCATCCTGCCATACGACTGACCTTTCGGTTTCATTCTCCCTCCATCTCTCTACCTCTCCTCTCCTCCTGGTCTGGGCTGTAATTCAGCTTGTTTCAGGGCCAGTTAGGCAGGCAGTGGAGTTAATCTGTCTTTTCAGGCCATAAATCACTACTTGGCATCTCTCTCTCTCTCCTTCTTCCTCTCCTCTCTCTTTCCCTCCTTGCTCTTACCTGCTTATATGGAACACAGAGCATACTTTGAGGTGATTGCACCCGACAGTCGATGTTGGTGTTCTTTGCATCGTGCACATCGTGTGTGTGTGTGTGTGTGTGTGGCTATCACTGCTTTAACCCCCCCAACAGATAGGGAGTGAAACTGCATACTCTGGAAGTGCCAGAGCCAATAAGAAGAGATTGTTGAATTGTCAAGACCAATCAGAAGTGATGCTCCTCTCTGTGGATCAGTGTGTGGCCTTGTGTGTGTGTGTGTGTGAAAACCTGTTTTTTGCTACAACTGAGGACCTAGCATCAACGCCAACATTGTTAGGACCACATGGGGACCTCAGTTTGGTCCTCATGAGGCAATAATTCATGTATAAGATCTTGATGAAGGTAAAATATGAATTAGATGTAGTTAATCTTGTGTGTGTCTATATATGTCTTAATGAGGACTCTTGGAAGGGCATAATGAATGGTAGTCATTTTTCAAATGGGCCGTTATATTTTGGTTTTAAGGTTAGAACTAAGCTAGGGTTAAGCTTTTATTTTGGATGGTACAGCTTTGGTTAGGGGCAAGGAAATGTCCAATTTAAGTTAATGTCCTCTCTTAGATAGCACTTCTAACAAACACAATGGGCACTCACATTCATCACAAATGGAATCTACTGGCTCATAATTCAACCATAAGATGAATACATTCTTTTAACTTTTAGGTGAAATAAAATCTGAGTGTGTGTGTGTGTGTGTGTGTGTGTGTGTGCGTGTGCATGTTTGACATATCAACGGCCGGGGCAGGTGCATGGGAAACAGTTGGCCCCTGCAGCAGACAAAACCACATCAGGAACTGGAGTGGCAGAATGGATGGGGGGGGGGGGGATACAGAAGAAAGAAGGGGAAGGAGAGAAAACAGCTTAGCGTAGCAGGAGGGAGGAGAGAGTGAGAGGGCGAGCGCGGGAGGAGAGTAAAGTTGAATAGCAGCAGGGTGGGAGTGGGAGAGAGGATGAATGAATGTGTTGTGGATCTATTGTGTCCAGCTCCTGAATGGAGTGTTAGTAAGCTAAGTAGTAACCGGTGATTTACAGCTCCGGGGCAATATCAGCTGAAGTGGGCAAACAATACCCTTTCATAAACGACATTCAACAACCAGAGGAACTGTGTAGGACGGTGCTGTTCAGGGATCTAAAGAGAGGTGAAGTGTTTTGGAAGTCGGTGTTTATGTTCAAGAAGACACCACAGCAGAGAGGAGAGAGGGAGACAGACGGAGGGATGAGACATCACAGATGAATGTGGAGATATCTGTGTCGTTTTAGTTCCATCGCTACATTTTGGAATCAATGTGTAAATTTAATCGTGTTGTTTATTGAATCCCCTCACCTTAACGTTCCAGCGATTTTACTGTCGTGTGAATGTGTCAGAGTCACAAAATCTCCTGCTGCACTCTTCATATGTGAAACATGTCCAGACTGAGTTGTCTAGAGATTTCCCATATTCATGTCTGACAATGGCTAAAGTGAGTTCAGTGATCTAGTTTGGCTTACTTTTTTTTTTTATCGCCAAGCCTTGGTTGGTGTGTGTCATCACCAGGCTCCCCCTCTCTGCTCATTGCAGGTTTGCAGGGTCTCAGAGATTATGTCCCTCTCCCTCCGAGCTTAAAGCTGTGTTGAGCACCTTAAGGCTCTTCCCTCCACCGCTCCGAATGTAAAAACACATAAACACATGGTAACTGAGCTATCGCTGCGGCTCTGATACCAGGCTGCATCTGCATAAGTGTGTTTTCATACATTATGTCAACCTCTCACTTCCTCCCTCAGCCTGTCCCTCCCCGCCTACTTAGCGAGACGCCTGTCATGAGCAGAGCCGCCAAACTAAGGGACCCTGAACTCAGACCTATCTGTGGCATTAGAACAACAAGCTCTGTGACGAAAGGGAGAAAATAGAGGCGTCGCACTGTGTGTGTGTGTGTGCAATTTGTTGTGAAAAAGGAACATTCAGTCAACAATTCTGACTCTATACTGCACTGCAGAATTGTGATAAGGGACACACACACACACACACACACATAATCATTCACCTAATCAGCAGTTGCATTCCAGTCTGCAGTAGGCATTCAGCTCTGCATTGCGAGAAAGATTGTCTGCAAGGAGGCTTCTGTAGACACATCACAGGACAGGGACACACATGCACAACCTGAAATGCAACACACGCACACATACAATACACACAAGTCCTTCAGGCAGCAACAGTTGGCTCTGGCTCTGCCTCCCCAAACCCATGAGACCTCCTTCTGGAGACCCCAGAGACCTCAGCCTCCCTCCTAATGCTCCTCCATCCCTTTCCAATTCATCCTCTCCTCTGTTCCGTCCCTCCCCCTCCTCTGCCCTTCCCGCCCCAGAGAGTTCTCACTTCTGACAGAACAGTTAATCATACACTCTCTGCAGGTCTCATCCGATGTGTGCGCAGGTGCATGCGTCTGTGTGTGTGTGTGTGTGCACGCGTGTGTCCAGATGTACACCTTCATTTTCAGGCAGACAGAGGATCTATCTTTTCCACCTGCATTTTTCACTTTTTTTTCCCAATGCTTTTGTGCCTGCCCTTCGTCTGTATTTCCCTTATCTTTCCCTTGAGAGTAATAAAAACACAAACAAGTCCATAAAGGGAAAAAAATGGATATTAAAGCCTCAGTGCATGATTGGCACCATTTGTTATATTATACTAACATGAGTTTTTTTTTTTTTTTAGTTGGAGGTACAGCCTCCATATTCCACTTCCTTAAATGTTTCTTGATTTCGCAGCTACTGAACCAAGACAGTTGTTGAGTGACACATAAAAAAAAATCCAAACTTTTTATTTTACATTTTGAAAAATATTCACACAAAAAAATAGAATTGCACCCAGTAGCATTCACTCCTCTTAAATTTAATCAACCTGCATCAGATGGCATTCACTGATTTCTTTCATCAATATTTCAGATCTTTCACCACAATTATTCCCTGGGAAATTGCACACAGAACAATCCTGGATCTGACCCACCTTACAATCCCTTCTATAGTTTTTGCTTGTGTCTCCTTAGTGGAGGGAGAGAAACTAAAGAAAGAACATTCAAACTCTGTCAACTGGCGACTCCTGATTTCGAGCCCCATAGAAGGTGGTGAAGGTTAAGCAAGGTCCTGCACGTTCCCTGACGCTACTTGTTGAAACAATTTTTTTCTCCCTGTTCATCTCCCGAACTCTCCCATCTTTCAATTTCCTGCCCGAGCTTTTCAGCAGCGGCTTTATGATATGAATTCATGGTCTCCAGGGCCACGCTGAGATAAGCTACAGAGATCATTATACGGCTGTTTTTCACAGAGGGTCTCGTCCTCCCCATGATGAGTAAACTGATCCAAATCTGTGTCTCCTATAATCAGGAGCACAAGGTCTTTAATTCTGGCTGCCGTTTGAGACGGAGCTGCTAATGTGCGTCTGCTGATCCTCGCCGATCCATACGTCGCCACCTTCGCACGTGATGAGAGGTTGTCAGAGAGGAAAACCAAGTTCTGAGGAAGCCCGCAATTTACTTGAATCAGCCATAACAAGGACTTGGGAAACATCTCAGCCAGTGAAGTGTGAACGCACTGCAGGCTTATGCTCGATTTTGATGCGTGAAGATACAAATGTGGTGAGAAATGTGTCACTTCCAGTCTTGCGGTTGAGTTTTAAGTGGACTTCATCGACGCTGTCAGCGAGGACGGGAGTAACCTGACTAGTCACGGGTATCTGATCAACTGAGTCTAAAACCATGTGCAGCTCTTTACTTGAACACGCATAACTCTCCTTTTATCTCATGATTTACTTACACTGATTTCATATTCCTTATGTTACATTCATTCAAACAACTGATTTGTGCTGTGTAGAGGCAAAACCATACGGAGCAGTCCCCTAACGACTGGACACCGATTAATGCTAAAATAAGCTTTTTATAGAGACACAGGCAGAGAAAGATCACATTTACATATTTGTGGTCTAGTTAATAATTCCTTCTACACTGCTGTGTCCCTATTTTACCTGGCATAAACACTTATCATCGATTTACTTCAGAACAGACTGAACAACTAGACGGGCAATGTGCATGTTACACAACTGTTATACAACACAACAAGAATAACCTGACTTCCCCTCACACGTCATTATGTTAATGAACTGGTGTAAAGTACCGCATTTCAGCTATAAAAAGAATGATAACATCAATTATTATTATCATATAAAAGTATTACACATGGTGAGGACAGAAAATGAAAATAAATTGGATTACATTTTAATGTGATGAGCCAAAATACCAATCCAAACAAAAGTCGCAGAGCTTGTGAAAGGTGGATGAACAGTGGAGTATTCTATATTAATACGTGGCCCAGACAAACAATTCATGACTGGGGAACAAAGACGAAACATTCAATTTCCAACCAAGAGGAAAAGTGAAGCAAACAGATTAAAGAGCAAAGTTTGTAACTCTCTGATGTGTTTGTGTGAGTAAGACGCGATTGCAATAATAATGAATAATGATATTAAACCTGAAGTCAGTGTCTGACTTTCAGCACATTACAATTAGATTGTGATTTTATATGATGCCATAATAATCTGATCACATTTATTTTTAGATCCAAAGCACAGTGAAAGTGGCAGACTATCCTTATTAGGGTAGAAGAGTTCCCAGTGGAATGTGCCGTTGCTTCTCTAAGCTTGACTGGGCGCATACACTGCATGTATCTCATGAAACACAAGATCCAGCGTATCTCGCCCGGGGTATCGCGAGATCAAAGCCTCCAGACATCAATGACCGACACAAAGTTTCTGTGGCCATAAACGTTTCCACGCACCCGGCCCACTCCTGCTTCCTGATCTGTGTCCACAGATTGAAATTCAGGAGCTGCTTTGTCCCTGGAGCCTGAACTCTGCCCACCGCATCTGCCTCCCAGCCCGACGCAGGTATTATCTGTTTCTGCTTCAAACACCACATTCATCAGCCTCGCAGCCCTCACGCCGCCAAGGAGATTATTATTTTACAGTCACGATTTAAGAATTCCAGAGTGGTCCAAAATGTCCAACACTTACAAATATCTAGACTCAGTAATTATGATAAAATGTTGACAACACCCAACATTTCTCAATGTTTCAAAATGAGCTTCTTTCTCGGGTCATCATCATCCCTTCAATATATCAAAGAACCAAACAAACAAAAAGAACAAAACAACCTTGGTAGAGACAATCTGTTCACATTCATTATCTCACTTTTACTATATTGTTTGTCAAATTTCCCATTAAATCAACAAATGTTATTGATATCTATTACTGACCTGCCGATTCGAACCACGCGTCGAGTCTGTTTAACACAAAAGCTCTGGAAGCTCTGAAGTTCAAAATAGAATTTTGGTCGGATGGGAAAGGAAAATGAGTGGAGGAGGGTTTGGAGAAACCACAACAGCAACCTGCTCCAAAACACCTTCTGTTCCCAGTGTCCTGTTACACAGGCTGCAGATAAATGAAAGCTCCAGTCAAACCCCCATGCTGATATGATGTTACATGCTGATGAATGCGTATATTCTCCCTGTCTCCCTCTCTCTCCCTCTCTCTCTCTCTCTCTCAGACACACACACACACATGAAATAGATCATGCAAATGTCTGAGTGGATGAAAACTCCAAGTCAGCGATATTGAAGTGTGAAATCGTCTTCTGCTCACCAGGATATTTTTAATTTTCACACACCCCCCCCCATGCACGTGCATCGACACACTTGTGCACTCACACACACACACACACACACACACATGAATCTATATATGCGCTGTCTCTTTCTGTGAAAGACAAAGTCACACTGCGTGACTGCCCATGCGATGCTCATCCTTGTCCTCCGTTTCATCAGATGAGGGGCCGTGTGACCTCTTCTTGGGCAGAACGCTAACTTTGTCGGTGGCTCAGCTCCGGGAGGCGTCTCTAATGGCAAACCAGACCTCGTGGCCTCTTCCTGTTGCCATCCAGCTCCCTTCCTTGTGGTTGCCACTGCCTGCGTGTGCACGCAGTTCGTTTGTGTGGCTACCTGTGGGTCCCCCCCCCCCCCCAACGCGTGTTGTTGCATGCACACGGACCAAACAGGATGTGATCTATCTCTCACAGATCCATGAGAGCGGTGCACAGCGAGGGATGAACACGTTAGTGTCAGTTGCAGGCGAGGGAGACGGGCAGAGGAGAGGAGTGATGTGACCGCTATCGATTCTGCCTGGTAATTACAGCACGATTTATTACCGGAGGGGTGGGGGTGGGGGTGGGGTGGGGGGTGGGGTAGTCAGGGAGGGAAGGTATCATATTTAGTTTGGGGTTGTAAGTCAGGTTTTTGGCGAGAGTGAACAAGGTCAGTGAGAGGCACAGATGGATCAACCCCCCCCCCCCTGAGTGCTGTGTGACCTGATCACTGTTGTACATTCTGACCCCCCACCCCAGTCCTGTCCTTTCTTTTTCTAAATCCTCCATTAAATGCTGATTCTATCAAACGAAAACAAACAGTTTGTTCGTCTTGCACAGGGCCACGTCTTTCATGTCACAGGCACCGTCACTTGTCATCCGGACCTGAAGCACAGTGTTAATGTGATATGAAAGGTGCACTCTGTCACTACAACAAGGCTGCCGGTGTTTTGTGGCTTGTAAAAGTGTGGGCGTGTTGGGTTGTTTACCGAGTCGTGCGAGCGTTAAGCGTGAACTTGTGGGTCCGTGTTCACATTTATGTGTGTAGTGTTCCTGGATGTGTAAAAATTCTGTGATCTCGGTGGCGCACCGCATCCTGTCTTTCAATGAGTCTCAGAGAAAAACACATGCGCGTACAAAAATACTACTATAATCCTCACTCTCGTGTCTGATTGAACTGTTTGTGTTTTTTTTTTTCCTGACCAACAACTGCTCTCTCTCTGACTCTATGACATTAACACAATTGACCTACACCTAACATTCCTCTGATTTTACACACACATTGATATAAGGGTTTTTTTTTTTTTTTCAACATAGAAATCCATAATAATGTTGGATAACGCCCTGCCTCACAATGTCAAAGAAACCTCCTGATCCCAACTGCACCAAAACCGAATTGCCTGAAACATCCGTCCGCCAAGTTTTCCGTTAATCCCTCTCGGAGTTATTTTGTGTAATCTTGCTCACGAACGAGCCAACACACAGACAAGGGTGAACACATAACCTCCTTGGTGGAGGTAATAATCCATAAACCTTGTGAAAAGATATTTTGAATAAATGCGATTTAGGGCCAATGGAGAAAAAAAAAAACATTTTGAAACAGACAAGGTGTGAACATGCACAGAAACTCTGTTATCTTATCACTGAGAGGCCACGGTGCTCACCTCTACGCTCTGATTTCTTTCTATCAGAGCAATGCATCGTGGGTCTGCCATGTGGGAGCGTACATGGGGATGGATTACATTAAAGTCAGAAGCTGATCTGAGATTGTTCAATGAAGAACACAGTTGATATCAGAGGATCGTCTGCTGGTGTGCATTGCTATGGTAATCCTGTGACTGGCAGCATTCCAGTCACCGATTGATTTTTGGTCTGGTTATTCTATACACTAGACTCAAAGATGGAGGTGGAATGCATCCTCCTACTCTGTGTATGTGGGGGGGGGGGCATGTGTGTGCTGCCGTGCATGTGTATCTTTAGCCTTATCAATCTGTAAGGGCTGTATTGATTGGCCAAAAGATATTTCCTCTAATGTGCTCGCCGCTGAGAAATGGGAGGGAGGGGGTGAGGTGGGGGGGGGGACAGCTTTCACTTAGCCTCCGAGCTCTTAGGAAGGAGATCTATCTATCAACGTTTCCAGGCACGGGGAGGGGTCAGGAGTGGGCAGGAGCAGGAATCGTTAAAATAGCAACGGCATCAAGCAGCCAGCACACCTTAGCGGAGCGCCGGCATGTTGTTGTTTACACTGTGGGAGGCGAGCAGCCGATGCATCTGCGAGAGCTGCAGGTTTGAGCAATAGATCCTGTCCTTTGTGGGGAGAGCAGCCGGCACAGGAGAGTGTCATTACCAGTGCGAGAGCTCAGGGTCTGGTATATGTGCTCAGAACAAGTGTATGCAACAATCTGTCCAATGTTTTGTTTTGTTTTTAATTAGGGGTGGGGGTGACTCCTGGGATGATGCAGCGCTTTGCGGTGATTATGTCTTTCCCTGCTTTTACACCCAAGCTCCATTTGCTCTCTTCAGGCCTCTGAAATCGCAGAGCCATCATTTAGCTCTCAGCGGGGAGAGAGAGGCGAGGGGGAATCAGTCGCTCCTCCTCTCTTATCTCTCACTTAACAAAAGCCTCTGATGAAGACAACAAGCGTCTCCCTCTCTCTGTCTCTCTCACGCGCCCGCTCTCATTCGTCTCTCGCTCTCCTCTGTTGAACAGGCAGGGAGCTAGTTGAACATGGCAGCTCTGACACTTTTCACATCTCCTGTCCTTTGTTGTGCGTGCACACGTGTGTGTGTGTGTGTGTGTGTGTGTGTGTGTGTGTGGGGGGGGGGG
>JAFBJW010000494.1:0-66432 GCA_016785235.1 Pseudorhombus dupliciocellatus | reverse complement strand
GGGGGGGGGGGGGGGGGGGGGGGGGGGGGGGGGGGGGGACATCTGTGGGTGCCTCTGTAGTGTCTACCACAGGCTCGCTTGTGGCCCCTGCTGTGTTCGTGCACCAAGGCCCATGTGTCAGTTCTGTGCACGCACACACACATCAAAGCGCTCTTACGTGTGTGTGTGTGTGTGTGTGTGTGTGTGTGTGCGCGCGCAACGTGCACGCATTCCGTCGCTGGGCTTTTTCAAGGCCTATTGTTGTGTGTTGTTTGCAGAGTGTCCGTAATTATCTTCTACAATTAGCACAAACACACACTCACACACAGCCTGCATTGTAGCCTGTGTGCAGCTGCCTAGTTTTCATCTCTGGCTTATTGTTTCCAGCTAGCTCCATAGCCAAAGTGGTTCTTAGCTTGTAATTTGGAGGAAATGGGTGAACAGCCTCTCTAATTACACTTCACCCACTGACACTAATTTACATACAAACACAATCGCACTCCAATCCGAACCGTCATTATCTCCGGATTCCATTCTGTAGGGCATGATATTCTGGCTGTTATATTTCATTCAAGCTCTGGTCTGCAGGCACCACTGCTAAGTCATTATTGAGAACCACAGACAGAGATGTTTCCACTGATGAATGTGACCCAGGAATGTCTAAATTACTCCAAAAAAAAAAAAGACTGCATGAAAACTGGTTGTTTTTCAGGCATCTGTGTTATCTTAGTGCATTGTTTCTGTGTGTGTGTTGGCTCCATATGTTCGAAGTGTTAATTAACCTTTAAGTTTCAGCTTTAAGTGTCTCTTTCTGGAAATGCAATAAACGTCTTCTTGAGGCAACGCTGCCAGGATGAGGCTGAGACGCACCTACTCTCTCTAGCGTACCATTAGCTGTCTGGTAAAGTTGAAGTCTTGTCACCATTACCTCTTTAAAGCAGAATGAATTCCGCAGTAATTTGACCCAGGAAGAATCCAGTGTCCTGGGGATGGGGGGGGGGGGGGGGACACATTATTTGGCCACATCTGGGTCGGGCTGCTGTGACGCATCAGCAGCCTTTAATAGCAGCCTCTGAAGGATGCAGCCCCTGAACTGAGACACGGCAGCATAATTGCTCTGAGGGCATCGCAGACTTTGAATGTAGATCGCTGCCTAAATTTGGTCACAACGTCATTAATGTTTATCGTCAGAGACCAGTCGTGTCATTTAGTCTATAGTTTAAAAATCACCTTGAAGTGAGCACCATCTCTTTCAACACTCAGCGAACCTGTGTGTGTCTCTTAGAAATTAGACATTTTCTTCACACTTGTGGCTCCTTTTCTCCCTCTCTCTCCCTCACACACAAACACACACACACACACACACACATTGAATCAGCTCTATTGTAAAGCCATTACAATGTGAATGAGGGGCCCACCAGCTCCATTGAGGTGTGTGTGTGAGAGAGAGTGAGTTTGTCAGTGCAAATGGGTTAGAGAGATTGATGAACTGGTAGCGAGGGGAAAAAGGGGGGACAGCTAATCAAGTTAAAACACTGCATGATTGACAGGCTGCGCTCGGGTGAGTGACACTCATCTGCACGGGGCCTGATCCATGTGAGTGAACCTGCAGGACCGAGTGCACGTGCAGCACTCCATCATGAGATGTGTGTGGAAATGTGTTTGGTGCATGTTCCTCCTCCCCGGGCTGCTGCTCCTGCTTTTTATCCAACAACATGCGCACGGAGCTGGCGAGAAGCAGCAAGGCGCGCCATTAACCTGCACCGGTGCGTATCCGTGTGTGACATCCCTCATCCGGCTAACACCAACTAACGGGCCGTGAGCTTTTACCGGGGCCCAGTGATCACTGATGCCCGAGAAAGAGGCTGTTTGTGTCAATCAAACCGAGACGCCTCCCCTATCTCTCTCCTCCCCTCTCCTCTCCTCTCCTCTCCTCTCCCTCGGTCGCCCCCACTTGTGTAGGCACTCTTTAAACCGGAGCGTTTACGCACGGCACTCAGTCGTCCACAGACGAGCCCCGACACCGCTGCTCCTCCGTCCGCTCGCCGCCTGATCTCCACCTTGGAGCGCGGGGGCGGGGGGGAGACAGGGAGGGAGAGAGGAGAGGAGAGGAGAGGAGACAGCGGTGGGGGGGCGTGGAGGAGAGAGGGAAGGAGAAGAATGGTGAAAGGGGGGAGGAGAGCGGATCATTCCGCCTGGCCGCCCCTGCTGCTCTAGTGGAGGGTGAGGACAGAGGGAGGGGGCGCGAGAGAGAGAGAGGGGAGAGAGAGAGAGGGGAGGTGGGGAGAGATGGCACAAGGCTCCAGCATCCAAAACACACGGGAGTGGTGCGCCACCGAGACCGGAGACCCGGAGCCCACCCGAGGCAGCGTCGCGTCCACCGCTCCGCCGGCACGCCTACTTCCCGCCCGGCGGCGCCTCATCCTCGGCTGAAGGTAAGAGGACGAATCGGTGTTGGTCTCTTCGCCGAAACTTCGCTTGAGCTCCCGGCAGAGGGAGGAGGATGGAGCCGCTCGCTAGTTCCACCGGAGCCTGAGCGATCCGGACCGGGAGTCCATCGCGAGCTTCATGCCTCCAGACCTCATGGCTTACCTTTGTAAGAAACAGATATTTTGAAATCGTCTGAGAGAATATTTGTTATCGTGACACATTTGGATTATTCTTTTTTTCTAATTTAGTTCTTCTTTTTTTATTCCCGAATGCCTGAAAGTCTTTTTCCTGTCTCCCCGCACACATTGTTTCCCACATCAAGGCGGACAGAGGATGCATGGAGAAGTTTGCATTATTAATAACGTCATGTAGAGTTAAAGAGCACTTCTTGAAATCATAAACCAAAACTTCCATGTGGCAGGTCTGGGTCCAGCGCCCTCTCGCGGCTCACACCGGGGGGGACACATGGCGGCAGGCTCACCCGGGACTCACCTTGTGTGTCAGATGTAGTTTTTCACCTGCTTTGAAAACTGAAAACACAAGTTGGAGTTCAGCCGTCTAAGCCGCTTCCAAGATCGAGCACGTTTTCTTGGCACATTGGCACATAAAACGTAATTAAAGCCCAGTAGAATGCAGTTTGTTTTCATTTCACTTTCCTTGGAAAAGGCAGAGACGTCATTCGCTTAGTTGCTCCTCTTGTTTAATTTCCTGGTATCACATTTCAGGTCTAAGACGACTGGAGTCCCTTCTCTGTGACCTTCTCTGTGCGTGCGAGGAGCGAGCAGAGAGGGATGAGGGGAATAAGAGGAAAGGCGATTGATATTCGAGCAGACAGAAGGGTGCAGGAAGATAGAGGGAGAGAGTGAGATGCTGTGGGATCTTTTCTTCTCCCTGGCTCCCGGCACATACATTAAGATGCTAATCCTGGTCCTTTTTGTCTCTTTCTATAATTCATTGCATTTTGTTCCTCCTCTCCCCGTTCCTTTCTCTCCGTCTCTCTTATTCTCGTAGTTTTCCGTCCCTCGCTTGCCATTTCCTCTGTACTGTCACAGGCTCCCCCCAGATTAGCGCTCCTGGCAAAAGGATTCCAACTCTAATTTTGTGGTATTTCAGATGATTAGGTTCAAAAATAGGACAGAAGTGCAGAGAGTATGGCGCAATTAGAGGAATTCTCTGTGGAGCTTTATGGGACTGATTAGTCAAGCTCCCATCCACCTCTCCACGCGGCCATGTTAACACACAACCAGCTGTTGTTTATGTGTGTGTGTATGTGTGTGCCAGAGGTTGGATAAGCCCCAAGGATGCAAGTTGTTTTCAATCAGCTCTGTAGTTACCAGCTGTGCCCTCACATTCCCCAGGGTGGTACAACCTAGGCACACACACACACACAGTTAGGCAGAGAAATAATGCACACCCTTCAACCTTGCCCAACACGTTCACTCTTTCTTCTTTTCTCCTTGTCCTCTTTTCCTGCAGACATTCATCATCACTCGCTCCGTATCTGCGAGTGACTCCTCCGTGAGGACTGAAGAAGAGTTTGTCGTCGACCGCGTTTCCTCAATGAAGACATTTGTTCCCCGACATCCGGCACAGCCCCCTTTTCCATCTGCCATGGTGACATGACACGCTCCTGAGTGGCTCTGCTGCTTTCTCTCTCTCTCTGACACACACACAGACAATCTCTTTCGGGCTCGTCCACCCCCTCTTCGGACTAGTGCATCAAACTAGGACGATCTCTCCTCCACGCGCGCACGACACCTCCACCAGTTTGCGATGACAGTGGCCGTGAGATTCCGCCGCCACTTGCGCCGGCTCCTGCTCCTGCTGGCCTCCTGCTGTCTCCTCTCCCTCCTCCTCTCCGCTTACTTTCTCTTTACGAACTCCTCTCCCTCCATGCAGCTTGGACAATCCTCTGAACCCGCCTGCTCCCAACCCCTGTCCATGTCTCCGTACCGCCAGCTCCCGTATCCGTATCCGCCCAACCCACCGCACACACATGTCCACACTGACCCAGTGGTGCTGGTGCTGGTGGAGTCCCAGTACTCCCAGCTGGGCCAGGACATTGTGGCTATATTGGAGTCCGCACACTTCCAGTTCCGCATGGAGATTGCCTCAGGGAAGGGCGACCTTCCGCCGCTGACGGAAAAGGGCCGCGGACGATATTCACTTATCATTTATGAGAACCTGTTAAAGTATGCACATGCAGACACATGGAACAGGCAGCTGTTGCATCAATACTGCACTGAGTTCAGAGTGGGCATCATCGGCTTCTACCGCTCCAACGAGAACTCCCCTCCTGTCCTCAAACTCCGAGGTTTCCCGCTGGTGTTAAGGACCAACCAGGCACTTTGGGACTGCTGCGTGGTGTCAAGCTCCCCCCTGCTCCACCTGACCAAGCCTGGCACAGACAAAGGGGCCTTACCTGGGGAGGACTGGACCTCCTTCTCCTCCAATCACTCCACCTACCAGGCTGTGCTGCACGCACGGGCAAAGGAGGGAGCCGGGGCCGGCAGTGGGGATAATCCGGGGCCCGGCTTCAGTCTAGGCCTCCAAGCCACCGTGGTGCAGGACATGGGACTGTATGATGGCGTGAGGAGGGTACTGTTCGGCCAGGGACTGGGCTACTGGCTCCACAGACTCATCCTGGTGGATGCCATCTCCTACCTCACAGACAGGAAGCTCACTTTGGGTCTGGACCGGCACATACTGGTGGATATAGATGACATTTTCGTCGGCAAGGAAGGGACACGCATGAACGCCAAGGATGTGAAGGTACTGGGAGTGATGGGTGTGCGATACTGTGAGGGTGGAATAGAGAGGATGAATTAATATTGGGTCAGTGGTGTTGGATCAGACATGTCACTCTGCTATCAACTGTCACTGGTGGTAATAAGGAATCAGTAGTGTGTGTGTGTGTGTGCGTGCGTGCATGCACATCGATCTGCCTCCTGTCAGCATAAAGGACGTGTTTGTTTCAGCGTCACAGACCCGGAGGCTTAGCTGCTAATAACAACCCACGACTCCAGGAGCAGGACGTCATATTAGTCCGATGAGGCAGTTGAGGGCGATTCGATTTAGCGAACGTGTCCATATTCGGATGCAACCATCACATCGGTCATGTAAACTTTTTCCATTTCGTGAAATCTGCTGAAAATCAACATCACCAGTTGGAAATAATTCATTTTGAATCCATGACGTAATCATCTGTGTCAATAATTGTTTCTGGTGTGAGGAAATGCCCCCAGTAGACCCCAGACCAGAGTGAGCTCTCATGAAACGCTGTGAAATAAGTTATACACACATAGAGTGAGGGGGGTATCAGATACACAGGCTGTATACAATGGAAACACTTGAATATTCTTTGGGCAAAATATTTACAAAAATGTATTTTATTAAATTTTTCTGAACGTTTTAACTCATTGTCAGTATAAAAGAATATAATATTATCAAATATTGAACATGAACATAACCTAAACGTCATTTTATGTAACATCTAAAAGTCGTGAGCGCTCAATCCCAGCAGTATTACTGTAGTGCGCTAAAGTAGACTGCACATAAAATACTCAAGAGGTCTGTCCTGTTTCTCTTTATCAATTTGGAAAAGTTCCAGTCTAAAAATGAAGTCAATTAATAAATAGCAAACAATCTATTATTTCATTAGTCTTTTTGATGTTTGAGGTTTTTGCCGTGGTGGGGCTTCAGTACTGGTCTCAAGATATTTACACAGGTGCCATCACAGAGCAATAAGTTTGTTATCTGACAACACTAAGTGATGCTGTCCCTGTAGTGAGGCAGATAAGGGATGTTGACTTACCGCACTGGGAGTCTGCAGAGAGCAAAGCCTTTGAATGTTGTGTATTTAAATAGACGTCAGCCCAGGCGTGCGTTGACTGAAGGGTTTTTGTCAAAGCTTGTGTGTGCATGTGTATATTTAACATCCCTGTGTTGTTTACTAAGTGCATATGTGCTGAGGAGACAGCGCAAGGGCATTTACCTCGAATAGAGCTTAAGCCACAAGTAAAGAGGCCGTTTAAGGGAGCAAAGAAGTGCAGTGAAAGAGAGAAAGAGAGAGGTAGTGAATGAGCCAGTGAAAAGATGAATGGCACTTATTCCTCTTTTCCCACGTTCCCCCTCTTAGGGAAACTAAGGGGGAGTCACCACGCAGGCCGCCTCTCAAGACGTCTATTGTTTCAACGCACACTCGCATGGGCACACACACACACACACACACACACACACACATACACATACACATACACATACAGAAAGAGACAGACTTCATTTCGGAGGCTGACTGATATTTTTGAGAAAGAAGAAAAAAAAAGTTTTGGTGGAGCGACAGCTACAAGGAATTTACTTTGAAATCTGTGGTCACATTCTTGCACTGCGTCGTCACACTGGGCAGTTCAAGGGAAACAAATTGGGTTTGGTGGCTTTTCATGTGTGTGTGTGTGTGTGTGTGTGTGTGTGTGGTAGGACTGTAAGACAGGTCAGATTTATACTGCTCTGTGGTGATGTGTGTGTGCTAAGACTAAATGCATCTGCCCGGCTCACTGGATGTACATCACAGGAAAGAGAGTATGTGTGTATGTGTGTGTGTGTGTGTGTGCGTGGGTGTTTTTTGAATCAGTACTTTAGATTAGATTGTCACTTTCTGTCAGTGGCTGACACCCCGTCCCATCAGACACTGGGAGGAAAAAAAAAAAAAAAGATGAGCCACCTGTCTGTGAAACTCGCGGAGAGAGAAATGGCGAAGCTGAGAGAACAGGAGTGCAGCGAGTGGTCAAGTGGAGAGGAATTCCACCCCTGAATATAAAAGAGATGCTCGTTTCCAAAAAGGATGAAGGAGTCCATATTCACACACAGTCACCGAGTGCACACACACACACACGCGCTCGTGCACTTACAGATTCACAAAAATGAGAACACACATACGCACTCTCTAGTTTGAGTTTTCATTTTGAGTCTGTCTGACTCTTCAGCTTTGTAGCATAAATATACATGAGGATGAACCAGTGCCATAACAGAAGGACAGGGAGCTGTGGATGGAGAAGGCAGCAAGAGAGAGAGATGGAGAGTTAGATGGAGAGAGGGGAAAAAAGAGAGAGTGATGCCATTTGACACGCTCACGCTCCTTCCATATTTCTACTCGCGCTCTCTGCTCCAGGATAGTTGGCAATCACACAGAGGAAGATCCAGAATAAGAAAAAGAAGAGGAAAGAAAGGAGTTCAAGGGTGAGGAGAAGGTAGGGGGGGGTGTTGTGATTTCTGAGAAACAAAATGCTGGAGGGAAATGGGCGGAGGCATTAAAGCAAGAGGAATATTGTGATTTGTAGGAGCCGTCCCCTCAGAGCCTCATGTCGAGGTGTCGGATTACACTCTGAGCGAGGCTTATTTCAAGTGACGAGTGTGCACGCACGTGCACACTCCCGATCGCGTGCACCCGCCGCTTTACTTCGCTGTGATCTCTGCTTAAAGTCTTTTATCTTTGCCGCGGCGCAGGAGGTTGTTTGATTAGTAAATCACGTCGGTTAGTTTTCAGAAGGGCCCATAAATGGATCGGCCCCGCTGGCAAATGTCATTGAGGAGCCGCTGAAAGGATGACTCATGATGACCAGGCGTCAAATATACATGTAGCTCTAGGGTGAAGGTGGCAGCTGAAAAGATGGATCTTTGTGTCATTAAAAAGATGATTGCTTGTGGGAAGTCAAGGAATTATTAATCACGAAAGAATGATGTTTCCACAGAGGAAAGTTGAAGCTGTAAAATTTGTCAGGCCTGATGGTCTTTATGGAGTCAGACAAGTAAAACTTTACTTTTACTTTACAGAGCGGCGGTGGTTATGTTTTCATCTGCTTTTATTTGTTGGTTTGCGGGATTACACGAGAGGTACTCAACTCATTTTAATTATGTTTAAAAGAGGGGCTGGAAGAGACCCAAAGACGAAGAGCCCAACAGTTCCGTGTCCAGAATGCAATTTGGATTTGCATCAAATTGCAAACACTCCATCCCTTCAAATATAATATGTTCTGGCTTAATTCCTGACCCCTTCCACTTCCTTTTGGAGTGATCCTATCAAAATAGACAAATAAACCAAAACATTACGTCCTCAGCGTCGCTCACAATCGCCGAGTATCTCCGTGTTATTCTTAATATGCTGTCTCTTATGCACTCGCCCAGGCTCCATAACACAAAGCATAATTATGAGTGACACACTAACTATGTGAAAATGTAAATCCTCCTCTCATCCTCTCGTGCTCCAGGAGCAGCTTATGTGGCACGCTGCATCAGAGTATGTAACAGGATGTGTTATTGACCAATTAGGAGGACAAGGCGTTTGCAGTGCCACCGTTATAAATCCCGTCTTACCTCTGTAAAGCCAACATTCAATCTCCTGTTCTCCCAGAGAGAAGAAGAGAGACAGAGAGAGAGAGAGAGAGGCAGAGAAAGAGAGAGAGAGGCCAATTATAATCCCACCCTCCTCCTCTCCGCACTCTTCATTAGACTCACCCCACGAGTTCATCTGGTGACAAACAATACCTACACCCCCCTCCCGTCTGCGCACACACTCACCCACACACACGCAGCTGTATTTCCTATTAAAATGATTCACAGGGAGGCTCCCCGCCGATGACATTTCTCAAAATGAGGGATGATGCCAGTCAAAAATTCCCGCCGCTGACGCGCTCGTGTCGGCGCTTGTGTTTTTTAATTCGTGCGTGCAGGGCTCGCTCCTCTCCTCTGCCTTGGAGTGGTCATTAGGCAGGTGTCTGATTCTCATCTTCAGATCCCTCTTTATCAGCCCCCCCTCCACTCGTTCTCCCTCTCCTCCGCCACTGCTCACCTTCCTCCTCACCACCTCCTAGGCTGAGTCATTGATCACTATCGCCGGCCAATTTGTATTCCTTCCTAAACCCTTGCTCTCAAGTCTCTCTCGCTGTTTTCCTTCCCCTGGTGCTCTGTGAAGCCGTGTCATCTGAGTTGAGAGGGCACACAAGTAGGTTAGCAAAGATGTTCCCCTTTTACACCGAAGCCAGCAGGTAAACACACGCATCTATAACACAGCTAAAGTAAGGACATTAAGTCCTCTTCGAAGTCCAGGAGGGGACTTTTTTTTTCTGCAGGACACCACGAAGCCCTCTCACCTCATGGTACACAAACGATGATCAATTAATGTGCATCATCGCGCCATGCAGCGCCATCTACACAGGACAGCTTGTGTGCAGATGATAGTGTTTCCCATTAATTAGCAATGGGGACCATACCACTTTCTATTTTTTCCCCCTCCAGTTTAATTATGAACACACATTTTGTGGTTCTCATGAGGTCTCTCACTTGCTGTGTGCTCGCTCTCGCTGCCACGCCACCGCGAGCTAACATGTGCTATGGTCCATGTAGTTCTTACCGTCCACGCAGACAGTCAGAACTCATAGTTCAACTTTTGCCTGTGTCACTTGGAATCTGTGGTGCATGCGGGTGCAACCATTTTGCAGCCAGAGATGACATTTATTCTAAAACACAATCTCTTTGAATTTAGTGATTATTTGAACTGAAGAACAGGTTCAGTGTAGCTCAGTGAAAAATTCACCTGAACCCCTGAATCTTTTTGTGTTACGTGCAGCTCGCTTAGGTCAGATTAGCCAATGACAATGTGGACGTAATGGCGCGAAGATCCTCCCCCTTCTCTCCCTGCGAAGGAATAATCGGAAAAAAATAGATTAAACCTGCTTCTCCACAGACGCAGTGGGGCAATTTTTTTTTCTGCAAATTCATGACTTTGTTTAATTTGCCAAGTCAAATAATTACTACTTTGATGTGGCCTAATAAGCCATAAAGTTCTATTTTGCCTCCGAGGAGAGAAGCCTGTTAAACATCTTATCCAGTGAGAAGGTAGTGATTTTACATACAGACCGACTGCACTGCAGAATGTATGAGTGACTTTAACAGAGAATAGCGTGGGGGACGTATGAAATGAAGAATGTTTTTCATGTGCTGATTATAGCTTTCGTCCTGAGATGACCTGGAATCGAAAGGAAAAAATGGAATTACACAATTATGGGAAAGGTGGTGACGTCACTGAGGGTTTCAGCTTAGTGCTCAGTAATTTATTGTGCAGACCTACTTAGAGTTAATCTTTAGACCTAATTTAGTGTGATGCATATTAAGTCAATGCAACTGAGCTCATTCCATATCCGTTTATTACTTTGCCAAATGCTATTACAGAAGTAATGAAGAAAAGATAGTTGAGGAGAGAGTTGAAAAACCAAAAGAGAGATGAAAATCAATCAATGTTCTCCTTTTTTTTAATTTGTCATCATCCACTTAATACGTGGTGGAGGTCCGATAAGGCATTAGATGTAATCTCTGTCTCTGTTTCTTATTTAGATTTTCTCTGGTGGACTTCAAAGACAAGAGGAAGTGCACGGTGAACTTTATTTCTGGATGAGTGCTTGTTGAGAAAATTGACCGTCAGAGGTTCTAGCCATTTCAAACTCAGCTTGTTTGCCTTTTGCCATGGTAACTACAGCTTTCACGACGTCACTGATGACATCACCAAAGGTCGCGCTCCACGGTCTCTGTGCACTGGTGGGTTATTAAAACGAACAAAAGATGCAGGAGGAGGAAGGATGACAGAGCAGAGCTGGGCAATCTGCAGTCACACCCATCCCGATGTGAAATAGTGAAATGATCACAGTGAGCCCTGCAAGGGGGGGGGGGGTTACACAGTTACACTGTTAGAAAGAAAAACAATGAAATTAAGATGATGATCACAGTGAGCCCTGCAAGGGGGGGGGGGGTTACACAGTTACACTGTTAGAAAGAAAAACAATGAAATTAAGATGCGCCAAAAAAAAAAAAAAGGACAATCACTGCGGCATCATTGTATTGAACACTCTGAAGAAAGCATCCGTCAAAAAGGAAAATTATCCTAATAACTTTTTTGTCAGCGCTCTTGTTTTTGCTCCAAATTAAGTCGGAGAACGTGGCAGCGCGCCACGCTTCCTCTGAGGCGGGCTTTTTTTTTTTCCTTTTTGCGGTCACAGCAATCACTGAAACTCAAAAGCCTCGAGGGGCTGCCAAGTAGAATTTAGTGTTAAGTGTAGCAATGCCAAAGCAATCACAAGTACCTTGGATCCGTAAATGCAAGTGAATAGATGAATTTGTGAAATTCTCCATTCTATATCTATATATAGATATATAGATATAAAGCCATGCTGACTGGAATCTGACAGGCGAGAATGGAAGTGAGACAGAGAAGGAGAGCATAAGCAGAATGGAGACTGGCATTAACTGGCAAAGTGCTCCTCCTGCTCATCAAATAGACATGCCTGACCCAGTTCAATCTGCCGGCCTGGTGTTCAGATTACATACACATGTAGAAACAAACATGTGCGCTCATGCGGAGACCATCGAGAAAACTTTAACCTGCTTCTCCGAGAGACTTTAAACCCTGCAGACCTCACGTACGTTCCCTGCCCGCCTCAACCCGCCCTCCAGTCGGTCTCCACGTCAAAATCCTGAGCGCAAATACGATCTTTCATAATTACTCTTGTTGTGTTGAGGTCTTCCAGCCAGGCTTAATGCCGTGAGAAGAAAAGAGAATAACAAACTGCGCTGAGTGACAGAATGGGGATATGGAGGAGAGGTGGTTGGTGTGAAGGGTTTGTGAAAGGCAGTGAATGCCAGCTGTCCAGATGCCTGTCTCCCATCTGTTTGAACCCCAACATCTAGTTGGCACCTCCTCCACTTCTACCCACAAGGACACACACATAGATATGAATGCACGTGCACACACACACACACACTGTCGCCTTCACGCACAGAATCAAACTGGCAGTGCTTCTGACGCCCGGCAGCTGTAGGATTGGGCAGAGAAATGAGGGCTATCGCTAACAGCTAATCCCAGTGTGTGTTTACCTTCATCGTCAGGATTGTCGAGAGCTCTCACATGCTACATAGTCCCACCTCCTTCTAATCCAAAATCCCCACCACCCCCACCCCCTTCTTCGCTCTTATGAAGTATCTCTCAGCTCTGAGCACAGTATCCAACGCACAGATTGGATCCACATTGCTGAAAGCCCCGTTCCGCCTGATCTGCTTCCGTTACTCTGCGAGTTAAAACTGCACGGGGACTTCACTGTGCCGCAGAGTCGTGGCTGTAACACACGTTTCCCTTTTTACTGCTGGGCGTTGGATTTGCCTGCAGTTCTTCTTCCTCATGAGGGTCCACAGTGGTGGTGGTCTCTGAGCTCAGGCCTCAAGTTGGGTGACTGAGGATGTTTTCTGATGTGGATATTATCCCCGTATGCCTTCACTGGTTATGGTTTTTCCATAAAACTGGGTGGAAGGATGGGCCCAGAAAGAGGCCATTACATTTTGGGGAAGACCCAGGATTCATCACTTTCCTTAACATTTCCTTAGCAAGAAATGAAGTGGAGATGAGACGAGAGGTCCTGAAAATGCCTTTATTCTTCTTCTCCACCAAATTAATAACTGGATTACTTTCTAAAACCACAGACCTGGTCCCCACTTCCTGCTGTAAGTTAAAACCCGGTTGAGTTCAGGAACAGGAATGCAATCACTCGCCTTCATTGATCTCTGAAGTGTTAGATTTGGAGAGACCTGGGAAAAAAACACACACTTTTTTTTTTTTTTTTTTAGAAAAATACCCTTTTGAAAGAATATCCCCTGAATATTTAAATGCAGCAGCAAACGAAGTTCCAAATGGTTCTTGGTGTAGTGGCGTTAGAGGTGATAAAATGTTGACCGTTGTAATTAAAAGCAGCTCGGTGTTATCACAGCTGAAAACAGAACCGTCAGGCCATTGTGTTTTCTGCTATTGATGTTACGTAGCAGAATACAAATGAGGTGTTTAAGCTAATATACTGCGCACTTGGACACACACCTGTGCCAGCGCTCGCAGATAGCAACGCACACGTTAATAATGCATCTCGACCAAGTGCATCGGGGAGTGTATATTGAGTTATAATGCAAAGCACTCAGGTACAAACTTAATTTCAATTCTAAGCCTTTGTATGTGCATGTTTGTGTGTGTGTGTGTAAGATGTAGAGGATGTCATAAGAGAGGAGACGGGGGATCAGATTAGGGAGCTGTGCACATCTGTCAGCATGCAGCCATCTTCAACACGATTAGATTAGAGATAATGAAGACGCCCCGTGCATGTGTCTGTGTATTTGTTAGCAGGACACACACACACACAGCCTGGAAGTGACTCCCTGCTCTGACATCAGCTGCTCAGGTCTAGTAGATCTGGGAGGGTAGTTTGGGATCGATTAAAAGCAGCATGACAAAGAGCGATAACAGAGATGTGACATGAAGCTCAACAGAACCACCCAGCAGCTCGAGATGGCCAGAGAACATTAGAGTCTTGCCAAAAACAAAAAAAAGAAAAAAAAAAAAACAAAGCAAAAATGTTTGTGATGGAGCAAGAAAGGAAAAGTGCATCGACAGCAGCAAGATGGGAAGGCGGGAGAGCACGGGGAGGAAAGAGTTGTAGAGAAAGAAAAAGAGAGAGCGATCTCTCCTCCATGCTGCTTCAGCCTTCCTTTCAAATTAGAGCAGCCCCGTCTCCTGAGAATGTGACATTTTCACGGAGCAAGAGCGAGGGAGAGATGGAGGTTCAGAGAAAGGGGGGGGGGACGAAGGGAGGGGGGTGGAAGACAAATGTAGAAGGTGGGTGGGGGGGGGACTGCATGTTCTCAGAAGTGGAAAGATGGGGAAACCACAAAAAAGGGGGGGGGGAGGGAGAAGGGGGCGGGGGGGGGGGGGGTGTCACTTGGTAACGTTAAGGATGGATGGAGAGAATGATGAGGAGGGAGGAGAGTGTGTGTGTGGGTAGGGTGGGGTTATTAGTCCACCCTCCAGAGGCTACTAATGCGCTGACCTTCATTAACTGGCATTACTGTTGGTGTGTGCGACTGTGTGCGACTGTGCGGCTCTCTTTAGTTAACACTCATTAAGGAGTCTTTGTTTAAAGGCCAGTAAACTAATGAAGTCATTAAATAAGTTGAGAAAAGCCTGATTCAAGTATTGAGACCAGCGAGGGAGGCGGCGATAAAGGACGGGAACGGGAACGCTCGGGGGAAGAAGGAAAAATACAGTGAAGCACAGCGCTAAAGCGTGCAGGTGACTGACTGCCATCATCACGCCAGCCCAAGCAGATATGAGTAAACACACACTTCACTGTCTGAGGTATAGTTCCTCTGATAGTTCTCAGGGGAGTAAGAGTTCACTTAAATATACAACAGAGAGACATAAGACGTGAATCAAACAGATCGGGCATTTATCTGCAAGTGTAAGTAGAGGCTGGGGAGAGATGAAGCTGATCTACTGTCTGCAGGGAGGTTAATGTGATTCTGTCACTAAAGTCATGATCTATGATCCATCTGTCTGTCTATCTATAGGCTCTGCTTGATATCCAGAAACAGCTTCGCGCTCAAATCTCCAACTTTACCTTCAACCTTGGCTTCTCTGGGAAGTTTTACCACACAGGTGAGTTCCGTTGACATCCTTTAAACCTCAGTGGCTTTTACCCGTGACGCCTTACCATCAGAGTTGGAAGGTTTGGAATGACAACTCATTTGTGTGACATGTTGACACACATACACACACACACACACACACACACACACAAGGTTTGATATGAGGAAGATTCCCATCATGCATCATCATTTCCGTCAAGTGAATATGTTGATTTAAAGCACTGGATGATGATATGATGAGAACAAAGAACTTGGTAACGCTGGTGGGAAAAAAAAAAAAAAAAAAAAAAACAAGAACCACAGCGGTGAGTTAGAACATAGATTATAATTAGAAGAAATCTGAGATGGAATGGCTCAAAATTATCATAGCATCTGTTATTGCCATGGCATCGCTTCTCATCACCATGGTATCCAACCGCCACTGTATTTAGCAACACGACCTGAGACAACCCAGGAGCTTAATGATGCACTGGAGCCGTGTGTGGCTGAACTATGTGAATCTATATGATGCAAGCATGTTTCATATTTTATCTTTGTGTGTGTGTGTGTGCGTGCAGGCACGGTGGAGGAGGATGAGGGAGATGACTTGCTGCTGAAGTATGTGGATGAGTTCTGGTGGTTCCCCCACATGTGGAGCCACATGCAGCCTCACCTCTTCCACAACGAGTCCTCCCTGCTGGAGCAGATGGTCCTCAACAAGGAATTCGCTCTGGTGAGGCGGATGCACACGTTTCCCGCAGCTGTCTCCTCTCGTTTTTGTCCCTTTTATCGCTCCCACGTCATGTCAGTTGTCCATTTAAACTCTGGGAACTTTGGTTTCATTTCATAGAGTTGAAGAAATGGAGGGGGTTGAGTGTCCTTTCAGTTGTCTTTATCAAAGTGGACAAATGTCCCCACTCAGTGGCCAAAAATGTCATATGTTGACATTAGCTGCATCTAACTTTAGCTACACTGGGCTAACATAAAATTGGGGTATGCTTTTTTAAATTTATTTATCTGTATTCTTTTAATAAATATTCACGATGTCAAGATGTTAAGACTCACTTTTAGTGACGGGCCTGTTCCCACAGTTTACCACTGCTCACATCTCCTGCTTTGTCGTCTTTGTAGCAGCAAAGAGAAACCCAAAGCCTTTTTTTATTCTTTGATGTACAAAATGCAGCGCAGCAGTGTTTAGGAATCGTGCCCGGACGGTTTTCTGTTGGCTGCTGGCCCTTCACAGAGTTTGTTAGCAAAAGGGGACGAGGTTAACCTGGACAAAGTTCATTAAGGACAAGTCAAGATCCATACTGCAGCCGAAAAAAAATACTTTTATTACATTTTATCATGATTTAATCTTGATCTGCAAATATCTGCCCAGACGCTCTTTGTGGTTTGATACGGCGGATTAAGTCAGATGATCATGCTGCAGTAGGAGAGGTTTTTTTATAGTCATGTTTTCCTTTTCTTTTAATCTGAAGTCCACAAAGTCGAGAGCTTTTGCTTTTGCTCTGCTCTGTTTGGAGTGTGTGTGTCAATGATTTGTATGACCGTGCCCTGTCACACATACAATAATCCGATAGGGAGGGGGGGGGGGGGGGTTAGTGGTTGGTGCTCATGCTGTTGAAGGGGGGGGGGGGGGGGGGGGGGGGGTTAGTGGTTGGTGCTCATGCTGTTGAAGGTGAACGTGCTCTTAAAGTGTGATCCCTAACCTCTATTGTACACTCACACTCACGCACACACACACACACACACACACGTGTGCCACTCCTTCATCCCGCTGGCCACGGATGCTCGGCTTTGACAGTGTGTGTAGGTGTGTGTCAGCGCCAAGGACAACACCATCAGTCTGTGAGATGTACCCAGCAGCCATCCACCCTCACACACATGCTCACAAACAATATATATTTTTAATTTTCCGACCTGAAGGCCGACGTTGTAACAACCGCAACGTAGACGGCGCGCTTCTTCCACAAGGTCGCGCCGCCTGGCTGTTCGTCACGCCATTTGCAATCGTCGTGAATGTACCATAGCCGTTTCTTTTTGTGTGTCCGTGTCGCCTCTGCAGGAGCACAACATCCCGGTGGACATGGGCTACGCCGTGGCCCCTCACCACTCGGGCGTGTACCCGGTTCACCTGCAGCTCTACGAGGCCTGGAGACGCGTGTGGGACATCCGGGTCACCAGCACCGAGGAGTACCCGCACCTCAAGCCCGCCCGCTACCGCAAGGGCTTCATCCACAACAACATCATGGTGAGGAGACGACGGCGTCAGTCACGGCACGCGCGCCCATGCAAATGACCTCATTCATATTCGTGTGCATGAACTCATTTTGATCAACTCTCATGTCACATCCAGACAACAACTCATATTCGATCGACGAGAAACACACGTCATTTGAAACATAGGCTGAATCGCCTTGTGTGTGATTATTTCATATTCTCCTTCCTGTCTTAAATCTTCTCTCACTCTCTGTGTGACTGGAGGTGGTGTGGTCGGCCCTGCAGATTCAAGCCAGTGTTGATGTTCGTTGTCATGTGTGTTTCCCTAACCTAGCCCCAGTGACCATGCGGCGTTCATAAATCAAACCCAACGCACGGCGCGTTTTGTGGTGTCCTTGTCCGCCAGGAGGAGAAAATGATTTGCTTAATTCATCCGACTGAAATTAAAACAATGAATTATAAATTGCTCAAGGAACAAAAAAATCAAAGTGAGCCTAATCGCAGAATCATTTAGCCACAGGAGAGCGTTGCTGCTCACTTTGTCTTTTATCTCACTTTGAAAAACAGTTTTTATCTGCTGCCTCGTCGTGCAACTAAGTGTTTGCTGAGTAGTAAATTGTGTGCTGATTGTTTCTCGCGGTCTTAAACAAAAAATCAATGGTGCTGTGTGTGGTGTGTTACCTCTGTGTACAGCGTGTGAATGCATATGCTTGTGTGTGTGTGTGTGTGTGTGTGTGTGTGTGTGTGTGTGTGTGTGTGTGTGTGTGCGTGTGTGTGCGTGTGTTAAGAATTCTTTGACCTCGTCTCACCACAGCATGCTCAGCCCCACGTTGATTTAATATTTAATGGATTCCCAATGTGGCTGAACGGACAGGCTTTTCTCTGGGTGTGTGTGTGTGTGTGTGTGTGTGTGTGTGTGTGTGTATAACACAGAATAAGGATCAAGTGATGGAATCTTTGCCCTTAAATGTTTCAATAAATGATTCATCAGTTGCTGACTGTGCGACTGTTCCTCTTCTCACCCCTTTCACCTGTAAGCGCATTGTCTTCATCCCTTCCTCCTCCTCCTCCTCCTCCGTTCACTTGTCAGTCGGGCTCTTTGTTAGCACAACTCCTCGCTTATTGACAAAAAGAACCAATCACATCTGACACCAAAATTACCGGGCCATGTTGTGCTGCTGTATTCGGGTTTGAGCAAACAATTTGCAGAAACAGCGATGTCAATTCCCTAATCAGTCCCCGAAGTCCTCTTTTTATTTCTTGTCATCTCGTCACGGCGACATAAAAGACAGCCACTTAATCCAGCTTCCCTTCAACACAATGCAAACTGACAGCTTGGCAGGTTATAATGTGATAATACACACGGCCCGTTCTGAGGTACTGTGAAACAAGAGTGAGTCGCCGAGTTGAATAAAAAGCCCCTGAACCAACAGACACACTGTATTCATCACTGTACAACACATGACAAAGAGAGGCCGAGCACGGAAGAAAAGAAATCTGAATTTTCAGCAGGATGTAAAAATGTTCGAGAGAAATTATAGAGGAAGTGACTGGAGTTAAATTAAATCTGCAACGAAACTGTCAAGCTGCGGAATAATAATTATAGCTACTGGAATGTGTGAGGCAAGAGTGCACGGCCGAGCAGTTATTTGGATCTGTACCAAAATTGCTAACACTCAGACATATCAAACAGACGAACATTTTGAAAATGGCTACTTTTCGCATTGTTGAAGGAAGAGGGAACAAAATCTGCCTCGCCCCACAAAAAATTAAATGGATAATGATTGAGCACTTTTTTTTTTTTTTTTTTTTTTTTTTTTTAAAGTCCTGCTCACTATCCAGCCAGTGCAGATGAAAACAATCAAATATCATACAAACAGCTGCAATTCCACAACAACCAAGCGGTCCCCATCTGCTGACAACCGGAGATGTGACTCGAGTGAAAAGCCACAACAGCAGCTTGACCTTGACGTCTCGGGGCCATCTGAGAAATTGTATTTACACAGCTGCAGGAATAGACAAATGTGTATTAGTAGCCACTATTAAATATTTAAAACTGCGGCGCGATGTGAAAGCAGTGCAGGAAAATAGAGACCGGTCTGCGGTTCTTGCTCTGAGGCATTGCACGCTGCACTGACTAAACAGCAAAAGGAGGCTATTGGGGGGGGAAAAACTCAAAAACTTAGCTCATGCAGGCGGAACATTTTTCTGAGTGGCAGTTTGTGTGTGCGTGTGTGTTTTCGCCTGTGTCCAAGTAGAATTTGAATTTTAAATCACTTCCCTGGCTTTTCAGACACCGCCCGCCCCCCCACCCCCCACCCCCCTTTACCTTTCACCTTTTTTTTTCCCCAACTCAAATGCTCTGTCTATTAATCTCCGTCTCTTCTGCCTCTCGCTCCATCTCTGTTTGTTCAGAGGAGGACAGGACGTTGTGTGAAGGCTGTAAAATTGGTGTTTGTGTGTCTCTGTCAGCAGATTGAGAGGCACCCACTGGACCCACAGTATCAGAACAAATCATACTGAGATATGGGACAGTGGTGTGTGTGTGTGTGTGTGTGTGTGTGTGTGTGTGTAGTATACCCGTGCAAACATGCATATGTGTGTGTGTGTGTGTGTGTATTTCTTTTTAAAATGTACTATATCACTTTGAGCTATAGCTCTGTGGATAATTGGTTTGGTGAAATAGTGCTGAGTGTCTGTGGCTCTGGTGGCCTTCTCTCTCTCTCTCTCTCTCTCTTTCTTTGTCCCCCCCCCCTTCTCTCTATCTCATGAGTGTGAATCAGTCTGCAGTGTTTTATAGATAAACCAATATCCACACTTCCAGCCTTTACTTTTATGCTCCACAAGGAGATCCCAATAAAGACCCTCTCTTCTCTTCTCCTGAAGCACATCCTAAAATAATTAAAATGTCTATTTATTTTGGCCTAAATACTTCCTTTCTTGTTTGGCTACGGAACAGTTGAAGCGAGTCTCAAAGATTTTCTGACACTTTCGAATCGTAAATTGTAGAATAAAATTCAAAGCAGTGTGATTGATGTTGAATCAGTGCCTGCGTTCACCGATACAACCATGACATGTTTTGATTGACATGGGAGGAAAAAAAAAAGAGAATGGGATGAATGAACACGTCCAGTGTGCTGCGGGTAGTGTTCTCACACTGGGGCCGGGGCTTGTCTTGTCTGACTTCGGTCAGCAGAGAGCCACCACAACACCAAACAGGTGTAGACGAGGTGAGCAAGAAAAGAAAGCAGCGGTGCCCCAGGCAGAGTGAACTCCACCAGTGTCAAAAAACTGTGTGTCCCCTGCACCGGCTCCTCAGGACTCACAGCCCCGAACGCTGCGACTGTCCCTTGACAGACCCAGTTTGACTCTCTTTTCCCCCCACAGCGTACATCAGAGGCGGGAATAATACCGTTTAATTACAGCCCCTGTCTCCAGCGTCCAGGTGAGGTGTGTCTCTGCGGCCGAGCCCTGCACAGCGCAGCGCAGTCCTGGAACTGGAGCCGTCGTTTTCTGTTATTTATGACTTCACGTGCTTTTTATCCTGTCACACGTCACAATATCAGAAAACGGTTTGTTACTCTCCGCACGGACGTGACTGGAACCTGTACCTGCTCTTCTCCTCTGCCTTAATGAACATTCCCAGAGGCAGGAAGACCCGACGCATCAGAGCAGCCCTGACCTGCTTCGCTGCCCGCTTCTCATATTTAGAAACTGCTGTGTAGAAACAACTCTTTATGGCTGTACATCTGTCATGTTTTATGCTGCCGGCCAGTCTTTGCACCGTGGCCTTGATCTGTGACATCACGCCGAACCAGCTGTTTTAGTTTACGCGTTAATTTAAAATCATTACAGGGCGGTTTGGCTCGTCCCTCAAAGGGGAAAACTCCGCTGATTTTACATATTGAAGTGTGTTTACAGGTCTCTGGGAGCGCTAATGCACATGTGCAAAGGGTTGAATAAAGGCTCTCTATGGCTCCGGCAGGAGCTGAGAGAAGCCTGATTAAACGTCTAACTGTTCCATGAGTGCAGGGGAAAATCTGTGGAGCGCACTTTGAGGGGTCCTTGAAAACTGTCATTTGTTTCCATAAAGGCTCTTTTTATCTCAGCCTTGACTAAGCTATTAGTTCATTTGCACTTGCAGAGATATGAAGGAAATTAACAACTGCTCCCTTTATTGCATTTCTGTGTGTGTGTGTGTGTGTGTGTAGGTGCTGCCTCGACAGACGTGCGGCTTGTTTACTCACACCATCTACTATAAGGAATACCCTGGTGGACCTAAAGAACTGGACAAAAGCATCCGTGGGGGAGAGCTTTTTCTCACTGTGCTTCTCAACCCAGTGAGTCAGAGCAGACACACACACACACACACAATCAAACACGCTCTAACACTTGCAAACCGAAACACAGAGTGCGAAACCGAGAGGGCTGCAACTCTCTGTTTTGATTTTTGCACCTTAAAAGGGAAGCAACTGCGTAAAGGTGACTTCCTCTCTGTCTGACTGATTCATTTGTGTGTGTGCGTGTGTGTGCGCGTGTGTGCGTGCTTGTCTCTTTTCCTGTCAGGGCTGTGTCTCACTGTGGAGTTGTGTTCATCTACCCACTTTAAATTAGGTCTCACCACAGGGGGGTTGCTGTCACACACACTCACACACGCACAGGCCTGCTCACACACATGAAGTCACACACACACACACACACACACACCCACCCTCCCCCTCACGCTCACCCCTGCTGCGCATGTCAGCTCAACTTGATTCTGCTTTGAATTAAGGAACAGAATTAGGTTTCCGGTGGCATTTAAAATGCTCGTGAGCACGTGCATGCCCGCAGTTAAAGGTAGACATTGACATTCACTGGAAAATATCCCCAAACAATCTCTCTGAGTCCAACCCTCTTCGTGCACATGCAAAACACACACACACACACACACGTGGATGCCCGTGCAGCAGCAGTAGGCCTCATTGAAGTGTCAGGTAGGGGAGTGCTGAACCAGAGGAGCTGTCAGAGCTCAGGCAACATCACAGAGCGGAGTGCAGCTCGGCACAACAACCCAATCTCGTCCTTTCTTCTCTCTCTCTCTGCACCGCTTTGTCTCTGTCTGTCTCTCCTTTTGTTATTCTTTTTCATTCCTCTTTCATTCTTTCATCTCTTTGGTCTGACATCTTTCCTCGCTCTGTTCCATTCCTTGCTGCTTTACTCAATTAAATATGTTTTGTCTCTTTCATTCTTTCTGTCTTCTGTATCGCTGTTTAATAATCTGTGACATTTGCTCAGAAGAAAATGATATGCTTGTTGTACCACCGAAGTGTTTTATATCTACTTGAAACGAAACAATATTATCTAATAACCGCTGTTTCGCTGTCCCTTGCTAATTTAAGGGCGCGTTCATACCTTGCTCGTGTAGTTTGGACCGGCAATTTAGACCCAACCAACTAGCAGGTGGGAAAATGTGGCCTCATTCTCGGTCCAGATACGGTGGCATGCAAAAGTCTTGAGTCTGACATGAAGTGATTTTCTCGGCTGCGCTGCTTGTTAGGTTTTCTTACATGAAGTGAGACAAACTGTGTGAATACACAGAGTCAATGCGGCCATGGTTCCACACTGTGTGAGTCTGTCTGTAGTGAAGTCCATACTACTACTACCAAGTCTTCCACTTTCTGACAGGAACCAGAAGCAGAGCTTAGATTTCTCTCATTCTTTCCATGTTTTTCTTTTGTGTCCCCTTTTGTTCAAACTCATGGACGTGCCGGCAACTCTCTCTCCCCTCGCTGTGCTGCCAGTGTTGCATCTGGCTCGATACAAAGACTAAAAAATCAGAGCAGTTTCACTTTGTGCCCGAGAAAATAACAGACAGCAATAATTATTGTTTACTTGAAATCAGAACATTCACTCGGGTGCCATTTGTCCATCACGGGCCGAGCGGAGCTGATAACAAACAGCGTCTGCTGCAGAACTTGACACGGAAGTGAATGGCGTGTGTGTCCATTCCCGCTGCAGGCTCCAGCCAGATATTGGTGTCATGTAAACGGAGAAGCTCTCTCCCCTCGCTGTCTTGCCGGTGTTGCATCTTGCTCAACAAGCAGAAACGGATCAGTGTTGCTGCTTGTTCCGAAGATGCAAAAGAGGCAATAAGTGCACAAATGTCCCTGGCTGCTTACGCACCAGACAAAAGCCAGATGTCGGAGGCTGTAAGTGGGTGTTTTGACGAGTGAAAGAGGGTCTGTATAATAAACATTAACGGCGTGAATGAGTGTGAAAAACAACATGTGACAGCAACTACACTAAGAGAGAGAGAGAGAGAGAGTTGAGAACTCACTTCAGCACAAGTCAACTCTCGGCTGTAATTTAAATACATTTAAAAATGTACTTCCTTACAGCCTGATTTATGGCTCAACGTTACACACACACACACACACACACACACACACACACACACACACACATACACACACATGCGCACGCTCATATCACAGACAGGCTTTGAAATTCTCCTTTTACATCAGGACACATTGAGGTGAATTCCATTTTTTCCTTTGTCTCCTGTCCTTCTCTCTCTCCCTCCCCTGCTGTCCCTTTATTCATCTGCGTAATAAAAGATGAAACCATCCTCATGTTGTATCTCCTAATGAAGAGACCTATTAAACATAAAAGCAATTTAAACTCTAAATGAGAGCTGCCACCACACACACACACACACACACATAAACACATGCAGAGCGAAGATTAATTTTCTCTTCTGCCTGCTCTATTTACAGACACACAAGCTTGCATTAGTGTGTGCACTGTGTGTGTGTGTGTGTGTGTGTGTGTGTGTGTGTGTGTGTGTGTGTGTGTGTGTGTGTGTGTGTGTGTGTGTGTGTGTGTGTGTGTGTGTGTGTGTGTAATCAATAGGGTTCTGTAGCTCACTGCTTTAGTCCCCTGGAGATTTCCTATTGTTTGATGATGTGCACACTGGTAGCACTGTCACTTCCCTTTCAATGACTTTAACTCACATCTGGCCTGTGGTGGCACTTTACCACTGGAAACATCTAACGTTATCGATGTCTATGTGGGTGTGTGTGTGTGTGTGTGTGTGTGTGTGTGTGTGTGTGTGCTGGATACTTTTGCATCATTCCGGGCTGCATCAGCAGTCATTGAGCTCCCTGTCTCTCATAAGCTCAACAATCGATTGGACGACCTAGACTCTACAAACAGCCAATAGGGCACAAGTCATTCTCCAATAAATGATGGGGGAGAGAGAGGGAGAGTGGGGGGAGCGAGAGGCGAGGAGAGCTGGGTGAGAAGGTGGCAGACAGATTGAGATTTAATTTTCAGGTCACGGCGTCTTGTGTCACTTGACAATCCAGACACATACAGAGAGGAAGTGATGCAAACTGTCTCTCTCACACACACACACACACACACACACACATCAGGGCATGTTTGTTTGTCAGCGGCGCGGCATCTGCGCATGTGTGCGCGTGTATACTTATATAAATGTGTGTTTAGCTGACATAAGCAGATCTGTAGACATATATCAGGGCTGACATTTAGCGCGTCGCTCAGCCACTAAGCTTATTAGCCAAACAACAAATATCAGCACAATCTCTTTCCTCTCCGATCCTTCAGCCTCGGCCAGCGAAGGCTCCGCCCTGCCTCCCCTGCAGGCAGCTCTGGCGGTCACTTTGCTGCGGCCAGACTCATTTTCATCCAGCGCGCGTTGTCCTCACTCGCACGTGGGAATCTCTCTGCTGCTCTTTTTTGTTTAACTTCTGCTCCTTCGTTTCAGTTCTCTGTTGCCACTGCTGATTACTACTGAAGGCTCTGGCTGCTCATCAACACACACACACACAAAATGAGCTTCGATCCTAACTTGAGGAGAAATTACAAAGCAAGAGCAAAGCAAGAAAAAATATAGAAAAAAGTGACAGCAGAGAGGACGGGGGCTGGTGGAGGCTGACTGGAGCAGACAAAATAATTGAATAGAAATTATTTGTGGTATTGACGTTCAGCTTTCAATTATCCACTGATGAGACGGAGGCAGCGAGATGGACTGTGGGAAAGAAAGGGAGAATGAGAGCGAGGAGGAGGGGAGGGAGGGAGAGTGAGAACGGAGGGGGGGATGCAGACTCCTTTTTAGGAGCAATAACAATTCAATCAAGGAGAAATGTATGTGGAACTAAGTGGTCTGTAATGGGAAACCAAGTGATACAGCTACACATGGAAGAAGAGGGAGGGGGCAGCAGAGGCGACAGGACGATAGATAGATAGAAATAGATAAATAAATAGATAAATAGATGGATAGACAGACAGACAGATATTTTGTGTGATCCTGACCTTTAGATAACATGCAGTGTGAGGTGGTGCTGTACAAATCGAATGTAAATGAACTGAATAGAGTGATAGATAGTGATAGACAGATTGGAGGAAAGAATATTGGGGAAAATACATCTGCAACCAAAGGACAGTTAAACAAGTAATTTATTTTTGTAAAAACGCAATCATGTTATGGAGGATTGGAACATGTCACAAACTAATCTTCTGAGACATGGCATCTGTGTGTGTGTGTGTGTGTGTGTGTGTGTATTTTTGAGAACATCACTCCACTGCTGGACTGACATGCTTCATCAGCACATCTAGGTCAATATGAGATCCGGAGTGGGAAAAGTTAGGGAAGGGGGGGGGGGGGGGGGGGGGGGGGGGGGGGGGGTGACTTTTGAGTGATTGAGAGCGAGTCATTAAAAGGAAGAGAGAAGAAGAAGCAGGAAATGAAGCCACATTGATGCAATGAGTGGAAAAAAAGACAAGGGACAAAGATTAGCTGGATTCCTCCTCAGTCTATACTCCTCTATCAGGCCAGCTCCGAGTTTGGCCTTGAGCCCAAATGCGGTGTTAAATTATTAGTGCAATATTCTTTATTAAAGGCACATAGGGCACTCAGAGCAATCCAATATTCAGGAAATGAGACGTGGCGCTAGATGCTGAGAAAAGGTTTACATGGTTCACTTAATTGAATTCTTAGCCACCGTGAGTCCCTCCATCAAGGGGTTGGGGCTCGCGCCGTGTCGGGAGATTAACAGTCTCACGAGTGGCTCATTTTGTTTTTTGTTTTTTTCTGTAACTCAGATTCACCTGCCAAGGTTTCTCTCCTCGTCTTTTCCCTTTTGTTAAACTCCCCGTCTGCGCTTCCTTTCTGCACTCCTCCAATTACAAGCACAAATCATCTTCAAGTCGGCCTTTGTTTCACTTGGCAGCCAGTGCTCCATAATGAATGTTTCCATGTTCAATAACACTCTTTTACTCCAATCCCCCCCCCACCCCCTGTGCTGTGTCATTCATCTCAGTTAAACACACACACACACACGTATAGTAGCAATTACCCTGCCTCCTCACATTTGTATTTAAAAGCCTGTAATCTAGGTGTTCTCTCGAGCTCAGTTGGGTCAGAGAGAAATTTCCTGCCCTTCCTTTGGAAAAGCTCATATCGGGCGTTTGCTATCATCCGGCCGATGAATCAGTGGGGCCGTAGTTCCAAGCTGTTTCTTTAAAATTCTGGAACACTTGCAAAAACACTTGATACGCATACTGCTCATAGAATTTTATTAACTGAAGTCACACTCACCTGCATTCAGCGTACTTCACTACGAGAGCTTGGAGTGGTGCTCCAAGTTGTCAATGCAAGCTTGAGAGGAGGCGTTCTATGGCACTTGACTCATTGGACAAGAGGAGCGAGCACGCCGCTGTAAACCGGCAGGCATCTGACTGCCTTGACAGTGGTTCCACATTGTTGCTCTAACGTCAGCCAGATTGATATGAAGCAGGCGGGACTGGTTGCTACGCCGCCGGTTTGCATAGACTGAGAACAAGATAAGGAGGCTGTGGCAGATGCGCAAATTTGCTCCGGCACGCACAAACGCACAGGCGCATAAACAATCACGCTGACATGCACAGACGTTCGCGTAGAAAAATCACTGTAACACGCATACTCTTGCTCCTCTCTCTTCTTTCTCATTTGCTTTCTTTGCCCCCCCCCCACCACACACACACACACACACACACACAGTCTTCAGTCTTTCCCTCTCCCACAGAGTGTAACACACAAACCCACACACACCCACGCACCCTCCCATCAGTATTCAGCGGCGATCAATATTCTGAACAGCTTTACAGGTCGGCCGGACGCTGATCCATCAAACCCTGACACTGTGTCGCTTTGTATCTACGGCAACCTTCAGCATTAAAGAGGAGCAGCGACAGAGCTTTGTCACCAGGAAATACCCAGCGTGTGTGAGTGCTCACACTCACAGGCGTTTGCCCAAATATACACAGGCACCTACACACATATACGCCAAATAATTTATGTCTTAATGGCTGATGTTACCATTCCATCCAGACACTTCACATTCCCGAGCTCCCTTCAATCACAAAAGAAGCGTTTGTGTGTGTGTGTCGGCTATCGCAGCTTGTCTCTTTGATCAGCCTATAAAAGCAGTGAGGCGTGGGCAGATAGCCTGGACCAACACACCAACGCTCCTTCACTCCTTCTGAGTCTCTCCGTCTCCCTCACACACATTAGCTATCATGAACACACTCCGCTGCACTCTGAAACCCTCTCCGCCGCGTGTGTAGCGGCATCTCTCTCATCTCCCACTGGCATACGGGGAGCATTGTGCTCCCTCCTCCTCAACTTTTATCTCTTAGAAGTGGTGAATACATCACTTTCAGATTATCGCAGGAGTTTCCCTGCTTTATACTTGAAATTGTATTTTCTTTTCCCATCTCAAAGTTGATGTACAATCTCACATCACAAAAGTGAGTGATAGCAAATGTTGATACTCGGTGGACCGCCTTTCTGTTAGCGATTCAAAAGCCATCACGCACACTCGGAGAAATAAGATGTTTGCTTTGCAGGGCAGCGGTAATTAGATTTACTCTGCCGCCGTAGTTTTTCACAAACATTGGAACTTGGGAAATGAGATTTTGACAATCGCTGTTTTGCACAATATAATAAGTAAGCATGTTTCTCCTCTCTACTTCTTCTCCCCCTCCCCCCTCCCCTACTTCAGATCAGTATTTTCATGACCCACCTCTCTAACTATGGCAACGATCGACTGGGTCTCTACACGTTCGTCCACCTGGCCTCTTTTCTCCGCTCGTGGACGAACCTGAAACTCCACACGCTCCCGCCCTCACAGCTGGCTCACAAATACTTCCAGCTTTTCCCCGAACAAAGGAACCCTCTCTGGCAGGTGTGTTTGTGTGGGTATTTGCCCACATGCATGGGCTTGTGTGTCTGTGCAGGTACCGTCTCTATGCAGACTGTAAAACCAACTGTGGGGTGGGAGAAGAAGAATTAACTTTCCATTAAATATATTTGTGTACAGATGAATATTTGATCATGAGAGTGGTTAAGGGAGGAGGGGGGGGTTCTTTTCTTCCCTTCACCATTATTTATTTAAAATGGTTAATCCCATGTGCGTTTCATCGTTTCTCTCACCTCTAATCCTGCAGAACCCATGTGATGACAAACGGCACAAAGACATCTGGTCTAAAGAGAAAACCTGTGACAGGTTACCCAAGTTCATGGTCGTAGGACCGCAGAAAACAGGTAAGCTGCAGACACACACTCCCTCTGTTTAACCAGGTGTCTGCATACTCCACTTCACAGCCCATTCATTTCACTGCTCCCACTCCTTTGGTCCTGTCAGAGGAGACAAAGGAGGAGGCTGTTGCCTCCTTTCTTCCACCCACATGCTACCTGCTTTAGATGCATGGAGATGCTGTACCCAGGAACCACCCTCTGCCTCTCTCTGTTTCCTCCTCCATCTCTGTCAGAGGTGCACAAAGAAGAGGCCATCGTCACAGTTATGAGTCCATTCATGCGTTTTCAGCGTGTGTGTTTCCAGGTATTGTTATTGCTGCTGTTTTGGGTGGTGAGAGGTGAGGAAGGTCAGGCAGGCCGCTCATTAACCAGGTGATCATTCCCCAACATTTAGCAGCGCAGCAACAGAGTAGCACCTCTGCCCGTCAGCACGCCTCTCGCCGTATTCATTGTTGTGCTTCGCGTGTCAAAGATGTCGAGGCTAATAGGAGACAGGGGGGGGGGGGGCGGGGGGAGGGGGGGGGGGGGGGGGGGGGGTGTAACAGGACATATGGGAGCAATGAAGGATGGAGCGAGCGGGGCCAACAGAGAGAGCTGCTGAGGGTGAGTCAGAGGGCACAACCGAAGCCCCAGTGCTGATTGGTGTCAAATGGTTTTGAATCATTTGATGGCTGAGGCCTGTGATCTTTGCGTGCGCACACACACACACACACACACACACGCACGCACCACATTTCCTACATGGTCCCTGACAGCGCTGCACAGCTGCACTGACAAGAATGAGCTATTTATGAGGCCGACTCAAGGATTTCATTTTAAATGTGCTATATGTAGGCAACGTACTTACCGTGCATGTAGAAATATACGGTTAGCAGCTAAAGTAAGATTTCGATTTTTAAAAAGCAATGCAGACATTATGTAACGTGGATAAAATTAAAACAATAAAATCTAGTTCCTTACGTTGCAAACGTGTGAGTCAGCGAGTTGATGTATGAACAGAGTCATCCCTAATTTTACAAGTTTGTTTCTGAAATAGTAATTTTTATTACATTTGAATAGCTCCATTAGTAATTAAAGATTACTCCATTACTCTCCCCACCACTGGGAGCCAGCCTTATTATTTCTAACAATTACATAGGTTATGAAATCATATATAATGTATGCTATGAGGAAATCTGAGAGAGACATAAATTAACCTTGGACACATTTAAGCTTTAATTCTTTATAGAGGAAAAAAAAAATATCTGGTGCAGCAAAGGGAAGCTGCTTGTCTGACTGACACACACACACACACACACACACACACACACACGGGCTACTCCAGGCTGAGCTGAATTAACGAGCCGGTTATGAATTATGCCCTTTCTTTCAGGAACGACAGCACTTTATCTCTTCCTTCTCATGAATCCCTCCATCTCCAGTAACTTCCCCAGCCCAAAGACTTATGAGGAGGTCCAGTTCTTCAACACCAACAACTACCACAAAGGAATTGACTGGTGAAGACACGCACACACACAAACACACTTTCTTTCTTTGTGTTTTCCTTAGTCACACGCAAAGGTGGAATAAAAGATTGTAAACAACATTTATTTTTTTTGTCCATTTTGTCGTCAATTAAGCATTAATGAGGTTTGAAACAGTTCAAACGACGATCTTTAAAATGATCCTGTCAGCCTGGGAATGGAAGCCAACAGACATATGGCTGCCTAAATTGACCCATAAATGGCTTACTTAACTTTCAGAGACACAGCTGGTGTGTTCTCTGAAGTCATCCAGAAAAGACTTGACTCTTAAAAATGTGTCATTAAACCCAGTGGAAATGACATCATCAAGCCTATTTTGGGCTCACTGTCTAAAGACTCAAACTTTCTCCGACTTGAGAAGTGCTGTGTGACTTTGGACGAGACGTTGGAGCATTTACTGACTTGTGTCTACAGCAGTGATGACACACACGTGCGTGCTTGTGCTCATATTTCTGTCCCGTGTGTCTTTTGCCGCAGGTACATGGAGTTTTTCCCCATGCCCTCTAATGTTAGCACGGACTTTCTCTTTGAGAAGAGCGCTAACTATTTCCCCTCAGAGGAGTCCCCGAGGCGAGCTGCTGCTCTGCTGCCCAAGGCCAAGATCATCACCCTGCTCATCAACCCAGCTGACAGGGCCTACAGCTGGTATCAGGTACACACTCAAACACACACACACACAGAATATATTAGGCACCAGTGGCCCCGCACGTATTTTTTTTTTTTTACTCCCCTCAGATGCCTTATTCATCGGATGACGCGCTTCATCTTCGCATTGATTTGAATTGAGTTATTTTCCAATATTGTGTTTGTAGTCCTGTCTCTCCTGAGTGTGGGGTCGATGAGGCCACTTGATCTGTATAAATCCCAGTGTGGTAAATGTCGCACGATCCTGAAATGAAAGCGTGCAAGACATGAATCTCAAACCGCGTCGTCCGCAATGTAAACGGCTGTGAACACATTCGTTGATGTTCAAGAGACTGAGCAATTTGTGCCAGCAAGACGAGTTCTGACTGCATCTGTTTACCTTTCCAGCATCAAAGAGCCCATGAGGACCACGCCGCCCTGCGCTTCACCTTCTATGATGTCATCAGTGCAAGACCGGGAGCGCCGGCCGAGCTGCGCTCCCTACAGAGCCGCTGTCTCATCCCCGGTCTCTACTCCACGCATCTGGACAGATGGCTCACGCACTACCCTGCTAACCAGGTATGCACGGGCACGTACAGGTGCATGTGATATGTGCATGTGACACGTGCGCAGGTCACACTTCATGTATATATTTAATTCTGAGGCCTTGTGTTGCTGAGATTTGACATTGATTATGGAGATTATTATTGTCATCAGGGACACAACCAAAGGAATGGTGGCCACCTCATTAGCTTCACCTCTGTGGTCAGGTGTAATCACATTCAAGTCTTGATCCCGCAATGTCCACTTCTTGTTGTCAAGGATTTGAATTATAGGTTTAAACTCTGAGGTCACAGCTCTCTCCGTCCGTTATCTATATCGCTTATCCTCTCGAGGGGGTGGGGGGGGGACTAAAGCCAATCCCAGCTGACATTGGGTGGAAGGCGGGGTCGACAGCGTATCACAGGGCTGACATACAGATTAACCTAGCTCCAGCCTTCATGTCTCCGGACTGCAGGAGCAAGACAGAGCACTCGGGGGGAATCCCGCATAGACGTGGGGACAACAAGAAACTCCACACTCAGAGGGACCCCTGGCCAGAGCAGGATTCAAACCAGGGGACTCCTGAAGTCATAGTTGATGAATGCAAATGCAAAAAAAAATAGTGAAAACACCTCTCAGTGCATAGTGGATTGGCTGTCATTGAATTACACGATACACATTCAGATGAAAAGCACTATTTGATGGAATTAATGTCGAGCTGAATTGTGTTTGCTCGTACAGGTGTACTTAATGAAGGGTTTGTTTCTTTATTTGATTTCCCTGCACACCGCCTGGGAGGAATTCATATCCGCTGTTCTCTGTTTCTCTAGTGTGATGTCTTTGCACCTGACAGGTTGTGGTGCAGGTTAAACGGAGTATCACAGTATGACTATGTCTGTGTGAAGGTGATGATCATAGACGGCCACCAGCTGAGGACTGACCCTGCAGCAGTGATGGACGAAGTTCAGAAGTTCCTCGGAGTCTCTCCCCATTTCAACTACTCCCAGGCTCTCACGTAAGTGCCTCACAGCACGTGGCTCGCTGTCATTCTGCAGCGTCTTCAATCAACGCGCCTTGCCCTGACGTGCACAGATACAAGCAGTAGGAAGAAGCGCAACCCAAATCTGTGTGAAGCCTGACATCTACTGGCCATTTGCTCCTCTGTTAATAGTAAAACAGTGGTAATAGGCGTCATTATATTTCAGGTAGGTGTAAAATTGTGTCCGAAAATAAAGCAAGTCATATATAACGAGGACTGACTCAACAAGTCTTTATTTATTCTGATTGCCACTCATCAATTCAGCTCTCATTTCAGGCCCCACTTCAAAATGCACTGAGAATAAGAACATCCATCTATATCTTGTTTGTATAATGATGTCATGCCAGAGTTCATGAATGATATTTGTATTATGCAGCTAAGACGTCTGTTCAGATTTATTGCTCACCTTTGAAGGGTCAGCGCCCTGAGCTGCTGGTCTGGGATCAAATCCCAGCAGGTCTGTGGTCTCACTGACACATCCTGCCGCTGTCTGACAATTAGAAAAGGTTAGTGCACAGTGACAATCCAGGAGAAATAAAACAGCAGAGGCACCAGTGCCAGGAACCAAATTGAATTGTTAATGTGACATTTATAAACTGAACCTATCATTTGCTGTTTTGCACAGTAAATAAGAAAAGGGCAAGTGAGCAGAAACAAACAGTCAGTTCAACTGTGAACCATGCTCAAGTCCATATCCTGTTTGTGTACTTCAGATTGACTTTAAGAATTTAAACTTAACTATTAACTATGACACCATGAACTATGAGATCATGCCTAACGTCAAAACTAAAATGTTATGTAATGAGATTTTTCTTTGTTTGTTAATGTGTTGAACAGCTTGACACTAAAACCACTGGAAAGGATTCCAGTGAAACTTAGTGGTGTCACTTGGGATTTCTCTGAGAATCATTTGTTGATAAGTGAAGAAAAAGTCAGACATGGGAATAGGATAGGATGAGAGAAACCTTCTCACCGTCAAACCTTCAACCAGTTTAAAGAGGTTTCAACTCATCCACCATTAGAAATGCGACCTTCAAGTTTGGGCGCTTTGGCAGTTTATCACTCAAACGCCACTCATCAGAATGCAATCAGTCTGCGAGCTCTCAAATCTCCAGACATGGACAGAATCTGCAGCTCAGATTGGGACAGAGAGTGCCTCAGTCTTGAATCACAAGCCCACATGCATACAAATAAATTGTAAAGAGATGCATTTTGACAGAATAATAACCATGCTGTGTGGGTGTGTGTGTTTTGGGTGGAGAACGAGTTCTACCAAAGCCTAATCTTTCTTTTCTCCTTCTCATTCTTTTGACATCGTGGCAGGCTGACAGATCCCCAGCACTGGAGCCTATTTATTTAATCCCCCCCCCTCCCTCTGTCCTCTTGTCCTGACAAAGAAAAACTGAAGGAGAACCACTTAACTTGTTTCTGATTCTAACTTTTATTCGTCCGCTGATGCGTGCAGTTAGAGAACCATATTTGCATCTTTAAGTCCCGTGCCCATTAACCCGAATACTGCAAAATGACAGCTGATAGCAATTTATATCCACGCTCCTGCTGCAGTAGCATAAATGCAACACAAGAATAATTCACACATAAACATATATGCGATGTATGTATTTTAAATAACTTTATAGATGCAATAGAGGAATCTGTACCCTTGAATTTACATTATTTATATATTTATGCCCATAAAAAATGAACTCCACGTAAATCTGCATATACCCTTCCACATTTATATAATATGATGTGTGGCTGCCATCGTGTCTTTGTGAAAAACAGGCTGTCCGTCATAAACATGCTGCTGGGGTGCAAAAGTCTTTTACTATTTAGACGTCTTTACAGAACCTACTTGTCTGATGTGAATATTGAACATGGAGTTCAGTAGTTCTGACTGATCCTGCTGACAGACAGACAAACAGCAATAAAAAATCCTCATCAGCAGAGGAAACTGTCCTCCTGCACCAACAGAGTGTGAGGGAGGGAGAGAGAGAGAGAGAGAGAGAGAGAGAGAGGCTGCACAGCAGAGAAGGAAGGTCACGGAGAGGGAGAACGATAGAGCGAGATGAATGAAGACAGCTTCAATGTCAGAGAGACACCGGCAGCTAAAGAGTAAGCGACAGGCAGTGAGTGTGTTCAATGCGTCCTGACATTTATGTCTGCTTTGTGAGAGTAAGACGGCTCAATTTTTCAGGTCTAATTTTTCAAAACAAGACTCAAGTCTGCGTATCACGTCCAATGTGGCAGCCCTGACGTCCATGTTCTTCCTCTCTCTGTCGCCTCGGCTTTTCTCTTCTCTCAGGTTTGACCCTCAGAAAGGCTTTTGGTGCCAGCTCCTGGAGGGAGGGAAGACAAAATGTTTGGGGAAGAGCAAAGGGAGGAAGTACCCCGCGATGGACCCGGAGGTAAACCTATACATTTTAATCAAAGCACATTTATTTCTCGGGAAAAACAGATGAATGTGTGCTTTGAACAAACACAACACGACAACCTGCCTGACAGCGGCGGCTCACATCCCCTCCATCGCACTGGCAACATTCCCTACAGGAGTCAGTACAGGGGTGGAAACTGTCAGCCATTCAGATCCAGCCAGAAAGTTACAACCTAATTACGAGGACTCAGGAGTGACAGAACGCCTGTGAGAGAAAGGATGTGGGGGATTAGGACAGAGAAACAACAATGAAGGGGGAAAATCCGATCCATAATTCTTTGCCCTGGCTGTAGAAGAGACGCCAGACCTGCAGACGACTCGCTTGCTCTCCCGCAGAGGAAAAAAGCGCACAGATCTACAATTTGTCCTTCCTGCACGCGCTCTCACACGTGGATCACGGCTGCACCTCACTGTAATTAAACTGTATCTGGGTTTCCAACGCGGGGACAGACGGGGAGGACAGATGACGAGGGGAGGAGATGGCGAGAACTCCAAGGAGGAGAGAGCAAGAAGAGGAGATGATGGATGCACACAGGAGGGAGAGAGATAATTGTTATCATGCATCCTTCACGTCGTTTTCTCCCTCCGTTTATAATATCTCTTTTCATACCACACTGTATATAGTGGAACTAAGGGAGAAATAAGCAAATCTAAAAGCGGCGACATGTAATTAATCTCTCTCTGCTTCGTGGTGTCTTTCTAATTTTCTATTTTAACTTTCCTTCTCCCAAACCTTTCCACTTGCTACACCCCTGTCCTCCTTTTCTCTCCCCTGTTCATTCTTTCCTTTCCTTTCTGACCTATTTCCATACTTCCCCGTTTACCTCCACTTTGATTCTCTCCCCCTCATCCCCTCTCCCCATCTCCCCGACCCTCCCTGGCACGTCCTCCCCCCTGTCTCCCCTCCTTCTCTTGGCAGGCTCGTGCATTTCTCTCCAGGTATTACAGGGAGCACAACGTGGAGCTGTCAAAGCTGCTGCATCGCCTCGGACAGCCCCTTCCTTCCTGGCTAAGAGAGGAGCTGCAGAAGGTCAGCAGCATTAAACTCTATTACGCTTCTCTCACTGCATGGAAATGTTGAAATCCACTCGAGGACTGAACCATGAAAGCACAGCCCACTAAAGGCCGTTGTGTCAAGTTTTTAAACATATTTATACAATAAAAAGATATATTTGAGTTAGTATAATATAGTATACATAGTATATAATATGCTCAGGGTTTGTGATGTCACAAACCTAAACCTAAACACCCGCCAACTTGTGGGTGTGGTTTATTAGCTGTAAAAGGGTCCCGGGTGTAGGTGGCGCTGTAAGGAAGTGGCAGGTTTCCTTCTTGTAAACATGTTTTTAATGGTAAACAAATGTTACTTTCCCCTCTCTCTCTCTCTCTCTCTCTCTCTTCCCTCTCGTCTGTGATTCCCACTCAATCCCCTCCCTCTCTCCACCTCTTTCTTAAGGTTAGATAACCTTTGCGTCAATGAGCCGGGGTTAAAGGTCAAAGGATCGAAGACCGGGAAGCGGCCAGGAGCAGCTGACCATCAGATGCACAATGTCTGTGGCCTTTAAGTGAACCCTGGGGTGACGGCGAGGACAGGGTGTCTTGTTTCTCCTCATGACTGTGATGCTGCAGGAGGAAAGAGAGAGCCCAAGTCAAAGAAGTGCTGAAACTGAACTTTTGAATGGATGCATGGATGTATCGATGGATGGATGGATGGATGGACAGTTTCAGGCCACTCCCAGCTCTACAGAAAGCAGGACTAGAGAAACGATAGGCGACAAGGAGCATGTGGCTTCCAAAAGTCTTTGAGGCCCAAACCCTGCCCTGAACTGTGGCAAACTCCTGTGCAGACCTGCAGTGACATTGGTTCTTCTTTTTTGTTTGTTTTGTTTTATTTGAACCTTTAATTTATTATCCCAGAACAGCGCTGGTCAGCTGTGTGCGTGGTTACCATAGAGACGATGTTCCTCAGAGAAAAACAAATACATCCTATGAGGTTTTATTTTTTAAAGGTTTTTCTTTGTTGTCACAGTTAGAGAGAAAGTGCATGGACTCTGGGTGAGTGACAGGCTGTTACTTCCCATGATAGGTTCTCATCCTTTTCTTTTTCTTAGTGAAGCTAGTTCCTGGTAGATCTGGTAACCTCGTTCACCCTTAGACTGGGAAGTGTGGACTGGAAATGATAATCCGAATTGCATTGCCCGCTCATTATCTTCCTGTGACAAGCAAAGTGGAAGAAGGGTGTGTCCATTTAGCAAAGCATGAGTGCTGCTATCTTCAGCCCCGAGGCCCGAGGAGCCTTGAGTATGTCGGATAGAACTTGACCAAACTGAGCCGAATGGCTAGGGCTCTCAAGTCCAAGACTCTTTTTAAGCAGCTACTGTAACTGCTCATGTTCTGTCAGTGTCCCATCTAAGTCTCAAAGTCCTTTTTTTTAAAAAAAAAAAAACAGTGGCCTACATTGTTCAGCTTCAATTTGAATGCAAAAAAACTCCCTCAATGTCAAACACAGAAACCAAAATTAAAGAAATGGATATGACTGACAGTGTCTTTTCTTTGAAGTCAGCACACATGAACATGCTGTATACTCATGAAATCATCCAAAATCATCCAAATGTTTGAAGCTAAAACACATGACAATTTGCAATTTTTTTTTGTGCCTTCCAATTATAACATCAGTCACATCGGCCCTATTTTTTGAACTCACTACAAAACGTTTTCATGGAATATTTTTTAATCTGGAGGAAAAGCACAGTTTGAATGAAGGATGAACTGAAAAGATTATTGCAGGCTGGAAACAAATTACTAATACTAGTAATTACAAACTAGAAATCAAATGTGATGTATCATTTTGTTTTAAAATAAGGTAAGAATTATTTGTTTAACTATTAGTTCGAGATGCCAGTGTTTCAGTCTGCTGGAAGCCTGCACCAGCCTCTCATTCGCGTTTCGAGAAGGTGAGGTGTTGTGTATTAAGCTGCAATATGAAACATTACCACTAGATGCTGCTAAAGTCCACGAAACCTGAAACGCAAGACTCACACTGACTTTATGGTCACAGCTCTGCTTGACAAGATAACACATACAAAGCATTGATCTAGAGCCAGCTGAAAACATCTCTGATGTAGTTTTTGGGAATATGCAGCATGTTTTTAAATTTGCAGGTGTTGCAGCGGACGTGTCACCGAATTAGTAATTGATTTGTGGTGCATTGAGCTCTCTCACTCCCCCTATTTAGAATCTTCCTCTCCCTGTTATTCTTTTTGACAGGTATTTTCTCGTTCCTATTTTAAAACAATTCATATTTAAATTAATATTTAAACAACAGGATACAGCTTTCAATTAATACATTTTCAAGGCCTCGTTGAAAATTCCGTGAAAAAGAATCATGTAATCGAACAAACTGCTTGCAATTGGAGAAAAATCCTGCATTTCGAAATTGTGTTTACCCAACTGAAGGTCTGGGATTTTTTGAATGTTTATTTGTTCTGAATCAGCAAGCTCTGATGAAGTATAAGTGAATTAAATTACAATTTTCTCAATTAAATAAACAAAAACAAATGTGGAATTTAATAAAGTGTCAATGTCTGTTGATGGCTGAGGTGGAATACCTTCTGCAATGACCTGCTTATTCATATGTAGTATGTTTAGCAATAAGGCAGATGTTGACCAGTATTGATTTTCTTATGTTTGTCTTTTTCTTCACAGAGTTGATAACCTTCATCTGAATCAGTTTCTCAACTGCTGCTGGGAAATTGTGTAGTTGTGTTTGTGCTGACAGAGCACCAGGAAAGGGATGGGGATTTGGTGGGGAGGTGGGCTCTGAAATAAATAGGATGGAGCAGCAGAGCGACAGTCTCCACTGTCAGCAGAGCAGAATCAGGAAGGAGGATGGGCAGGACTCAACTGTGGTTGCTGGCCTCCCTGGCCTTTGCCTCAATCACCTCAATGGTTGATGCATCTGAACTGTGAGTAGATCTACATTTACCTTATTAATGACAATAATGAATCTTCGTTTGTAGAGGAACTTGGATAAAAACCATAACACTGTCCATTGAAGGCAGTAGCAATTTGAAAGAGTTTCAGAGAGAGGACAGCTCTTCAGGAGGTTCTGTCCCTCCCTTCCAGAGAGTTTCAGGAAGGAATTGATTTATTTTCATTGAAGTGTAGAGTTAAATAACTCAAAATAATGTTGGCCTGTAAATCATGTCAGGGAGTAAGGCAATCTGTTGTCCTGAGTTTACACAGTGGTGTGTTTCAGCAGACAAAGTAAACAGTGTCCAGAGTACAACATGTACACAATACGAAACAGTGGTTTGATGCCTTAAAAGCATAAAAACCTACAATGGCCAAGACAACTGTAGTGACACATTCATAGATGTCTGCAGGGTGTTAGTCATCAAAAAAAAAAAAAAAAATGAGGCTGAGGCTGTTTTTGAAAAATAAATCATTTTAGACTATAGACTATTTTTTACTGTATAGACTCAACCGATCTATGTGAAGCATCTATGATTTTTTTAATATGACAAATTAACAACACCATTATAGTAATACATTTCAGGAATTTATATGTGTCTATACTCCAATAAGCAATACTTTCATTTGATCTGGCAAAGCAAGCTGTAAAACATAGTTGGTGTATCCAGCTATGGAGTCTGCTTCCATGGTGGACTATCTTGTCTTTTTATTTTTTTCCAAATCTGCCAAAATTTCATGGGTTCTTTTCTGACCCGTATCACACCTCCTCGCAAAAGTTCATAGTAATCCTATGTAAAGTGCCTTGAGATAACGTCTGTTATGATTTGGCGCTATATAAATAAATAAAATTGAATTGAATTGAATTGAATTAATCCATTGAGTAGTTTAATGTAATTGTCAGATTGTCTTGATTTGGGCCTTCATGTGGCTGAAACAGTGGATATAAGCCTATAATAGCCCACTTGTAGATAGTTAATGAGGTCTAAATTTCCCAAATAAGATTCTTTTTTGGAAACATGCATCCACGGTAAGTGGTGACCATGGCCCAAAACCAGGCCACCCCTGGTTGACATGCAGTATTGATGATGGCTTAAATCTAGTAGAGAGGTTCAGTCCACTTGGTTGCTGTTCTTCCACGCTGTATGGGCTGCAGTACTGCAGTGTGGTGGTCTGGGCCACAGTGACAATATGGTGCAAAGTGATCATAGTATGTTTACTACCTTTGTTTTCTCTCCCTCCTGCTCCTCAGGAAGGTGTTGGTTGCCCCCAACATGTTGCACGTAGGAACAACAGAAAAAGTCTTTGTGGAGTGTCAAGACTGCACAGGAGGAGACACCCAGGTCCAAATCAACGTGATGAATCATCCAACCAAGGTCAATAGGTTGGCAACCACAAGTGTGACTCTTACTAGTCAAAACGACTTCCAGGCATTTGGAGAAATCAAGGTATGTGGAACACTGTTGCTGTTACTTGGTGCCATTTTTGTCACTATGTCAGAGAGAAGGGCTTCTCCCACACATTCATTTGGCTCCATGCTGCTGTCAGATCCCTGCTGGAGGCTTCAGCAAGGACCCTAAAGCGAAGCAGTACGTCTACCTACAAGCTCAGTTCCCCGACCGCCTGCTGGAGAAAGTTGTTTTGGTGTCCTTTCAGTCTGGCTACATCTTCATCCAGACTGACAAGACCCTCTACACCCCCAACAGTATAGGTCAGTTCTTCACCACTTCAGTGCTGAGAAACTCTGATTCATATATTAGTATCAGTTGGACTGATTATTTTACGTATTTTAATGAACAACTGCACTATAAATTGCCCTAAAAATGCCCCCCCCCCCCCCCCCCCTCTCTCTGTCAGTTCATTTCAGGATCTTTGCAGTGACGCCCAACATGGAGCCGGTGGAGAGAGATGCACAACTTCAAAGCGAGGCTTCTATTGCCATTGAGTTTGTGGTATGGAACTTTTAACTTTGTATTTTAACACACAGTAAGAATTACAGTCAGCTCAACAGCGCATCATTTCCCATGTTAAAAATGCATAAACTTACAGTATTCAGTGGATCTTGTTCCTGTTGTAACAGCTGTTAATTGAACAAGTGAAGAAAACATGTTGAAGCGAAGTGTCCGAGTTGATAATGTCGAAAAGTCTCTGTCGTTGCATTGTTGTGCTTCAGTGTGAGTTGCAGGGTCCACTGTTAATGGTTGCACAATGACTTTTATTTTTAGACTCCTGAAGGCATTATACTACCTCTTGATCCAGTCTCGCTGAAATCAGGAATCCACTCTGGAGATTTTAAACTTGGTGAAATTGTCAGGTGAGTATTCACTTCAATGCAACGCTTCACTCTTTATATAGAGTCTAATGGACAGTGACAGATATCCTGATATGTTAGTGGGCCAACCAGTTGAAGTCTAATTGGTGTGTGTGTGTGTGTGTGTGTGTGCATGCATGTAGCCCTGGACTTTGGAAAGTCGTGGCTAAGTTCCACAGCAACCCACAGGAGAGCTTTTTTGCAGAGTTTGAGGTCAAAGAATATGGTGAGTCCCTTTTTACCTCAGTGTTATTTACTGTAAAGCTGCAGTGCATTCATCTATTTGTTCTTACACAATAAACTCACTCGATATTTCACATTTGTCATGTTTTAGTGCTGCCCAGTTTTGAGGTGAAATTGACATCAGCCAGCGCCTTCTTCTATGTGGACAGTGAAGAGCTTGTCATCAACATCAAAGCTACGTATGTGGAGGTTTACAGACAAGTGTCCTCATTTGTGGACTGATTGAGTGAATCAGTTGGACCTGACTTGGTCCATTGTCATTGTTTAGTGGTAAATCTAATCAACTAGGGGCCAGTGCTCCCTAACCCTACCCCTGGATCTGTCCCTTGCTACCATTTTGATGATCCCAATTTAATGGTCCAATGTTTCTTCTTTGTGTGTTTTAACCTTCAGGTATCTGTTTGGCGAAGAGGTGAGTGGCACAGCATACGTGGTATTTGGAGTTGTGCATGAGGGTCAGAAGAAAACCTCCCCAGCTCCCTTCAGAGAGTATCGGTGAGCACATGCCATCATTCTGTTCTGTCTGTCAGTTCACCTGTTGCATTGCGTTTCATTACATTGTCACATTCATAGATTCTGCAGATGTTTGATATTCACAATGTTCACTGCTGTTCCACTATATTGTTTTTACATCTGTGTTGTGTCACGTTAGATCGACAGTGGAATCGGGACGGTCCACTTGAAGAGACAGCACATCACACAGACCTTACAGGATATCAATGCCCTGGTGGGGAGTTCGATATTTGTAGCCGTCAGCGTGCTGACAGAGAGCGGTAAGAAAGACAAACCATCTGTTTCTGTTTCAGCATGTCCAATCAAGTGGGATTCAGCCATTCAAACATCTTATTCAGTGATGTCTAAGAACATCCATGGTGCCAGCCTAATGAAATATAGAGGCACAAATGACCACTTTCACAAATAACTTTAGAATGTGAGCCTGTGTGTGCGTTTTTTTGTGCACAGGTGGTGAGATGGTGGAGGCGGAGTTGAGAGGTATCCAGATCGTCACATCACCCTACACCATCCACTTCAAGAAAACGCCCAAATATTTTAAACCTGGAATGACCTTTGATGTTGCGGTAAAGCTCTGACGCGTCTGACGAACAATGTTTAACATTTCTATGATCATACAGCTTTGATAATACAGGTGAATGTTTCTCATTGTCTGGCTGTTTGTTTCCTTCATGGCAGGTTCAAGTCACAAATCCAGATGAATCTCCTGCACTTGGTGTTCCAGTGGTGCTGACACCAGGTGATGTGGAAGGTTTAACTGCAGCCAATGGCTTTGCAAAGCTCACAGTCAACACAGTGGCTGGAGTTCCAAATCTGCAGATCACTGTAAGTGAACCCAAATATCTTGATTTTAATTTTTTTCCACTTAATACCACACTGGTTGCAAATGGATGCTGAAACCTGCATCAAAGCACACTGTTAGTGGTCATTTGCAGTTCATTGTAATTCTATTCCTACCACCATGCAACTCTGCAGCTCTGTGCATGTTTCAGCTTCAGTAGCTTGTTATTTTGGTTCTGTTGTTTTCTCAGCAATTAAACATGTCCCCTTGTGTGCCTTCTATATACCTTTTTCCTTTTATATGAATGTGACAAATAAAATGCCTTGAGTCCTTTTTGATAACAAGTGAATTTAGCAGGCATGGCACGAAAGCCAAACACTAGTCTTCAAAAACAAACTGTTTGTGATGTTCTAAAACCTGAGAAACCCATTCTGCCAAAGGCTGCATTCACATTGTTTTTATGTGAACACACATTTAACAAGCTGTGGATGAGCCTGGTGTTCACATCATTTCAAATTTTAAAGCCACTGCCTCAGAAATGTTTGGAAATACTGCTGAGAGATTAAGTAAACTGCTGTAGTAGGACTTTAAAACCCTCATCCATTACCTTCAGTGTCATTCCATAACAGGATGGGGTTGGACAGGATAGCACAGAGATCTTTGTGTTTCATGTGTTTCTTTATGAACTTGTCTGTCTCTTATTGCAGGCTAAGACCAACGATCCTGCTATTTCAGAGGGAAGACAGGCAACAGCCACCATGGCAGCTCTCCCATATGCCACTACAAGCAACAACTTCATCCACATAGGTCAGAAAAATAACTTCAGATGATGGTAATGGCAGCACTCAGAGAAAAGTACGTGCCATGAAACATTACAAAATATTATTTTTGCAGGAGTGGATACAGCAGAGCTGGCGTTAGGAGATAATCTAAAAGTTAACCTGAACCTAAGGAGGCAGGCAAATCAAAACCCTGACATCACATACCTGGTGAGAGATGTTTTTCTCTGCTTCATGCTGCAACCTATGTCACGTACAATGTCCTGTTGTACTGATGTGTGAATCTGTGTCCCTACAGATCATGAGCAGGGGTCAGTTGGTCATGCATGGTCGTTACAAGACACAAGGCCAAATACTGATTTCCCTGACGGTTCCCATCACCAAAAAGATGCTACCATCATTCCGCATTGTAGCCTACTTCCATCTAGATGACAATGAGGTGGTGTCAGATTCCGTGTGGGTGGATGTCAAGGACTCCTGCATGGGCACAGTACGACAGAAAAGCTGATTCTGTATTAATGGGCTATATTTTATGTATGTTTCAACAAGCTCAGCACTGCACATTCCATCCATTTATTTCTCTTCCCTTCATGTTTAGTTGAAGCTGGAATCATCAAGACCTGCTGCGTCCTACGAGCCTCGCAGGAAGTTTGGTCTAAGAGTCATTGGAGATCCACAGGCCACAGTGGGACTGGTGGCAGTGGACAAAGGCGTCTTTGTTCTCAATAACAAGCATCGCCTCACCCAGAAAAAGGCAATTTTGTTTATTCTATTGTTATCAGTGGGAATTGTTGTTCACAACAACACATAATTCTCTGAAGCATTCTGGGGTTAGTGCAGAGGGAGGATGCAATGTGCTCATCCAGCGACAGACATTAACACAAGTAAAAAAGGAAGTGGTTAGTTATTTGTCATAAAAAGAAAATTTGTCTATGATGCTGAAGATGTATTTCATGAGGGAACCTTTCTTTTGGCATATCAGAGAATGATTTATTTCCTTTGTTCTAAACCTGTTTGTTTTTATGTCTGTGTCTAAATGAATTCTGCTCTGTTCAGGTATGGGACATTGTAGAGAAATACGACACAGGCTGCACACCCGGTGGGGGCAAGGACGGCATGGGTGTGTTCTACGATGCCGGACTGTTGTTTGAGTCCAGCACTGCCTCTGGAACTCCCTACAGACTAGGTGACACTGCATCACTCTAATGTCAAACAATATGCTCTGTCAGCGGCTCTACTTGACATTTAGTCTCGTTGCATTTCCAGAATTACAATGTCCGGCCCCTGCCAGGAGGAAACGTGCTACCACTATAATGGACGTCACAACCACCTTACGTAAGTGCCCCAGCCCTTAACTATCCAGTCCACACATGACTATTTGCATTTTTAATAAAAGGTAATTGCCTTAATGTGCATAAGGCTTTGTTTGTGTCTCTGTTTCTAATATGCCTCTATTTAAAAATGATCACCTTTCATTTTATTCTACATCCTTTCGCCCCTCTGTTTCTCCTGAACCTTTTTTTTCCAGGGAGTCAGTTTAAGACTGAACTAGAGCGTGAGTGCTGCTCAGATGGCATGAGGGAGACCCTCTTGAATTACACCTGTGAGCGGCGCCGTGAGTACATCCAGGACGGCGCGCCCTGTGCCGAGGCCTTCCTGCGCTGCTGCAAAGAGATGGAGAACCTTCGCGATGAGATGAAGCAGGATCAGCTCAGCTTGGCTCGCAGTAAGAGATGGGTGATGAGGGCTGGGTGGGTCATCCATGGTCAGACCATAGACTGTTTATAGAGATGGGCGACACATCCCTGCTGCTTCTCTGCCATCATATGTGTTTGGAATCTGAGTCTGAGCACTCAAACTTGTTTTTTTTTTTTAACTCATCAGATATACAGCACTTGCACATACAGCACACCAATGTGAAAATAATTATATACATTGGAAGATTAATTTGACGTTAGCTTGAGCCATGTTATTGCTTAAATCTTGTTCAACTTCTTTGAAGGATCAGCTTCTGCAGCCAGCAACCAGGCAGTGACCTTTAGTGTAATTGCTTTGAGATCTATGGGTCAGACTAGAGTTTAGAGACAATCAATGCCCTAACTGTCCTTGTTAATAACTTTCCAGGTGAGGAGGACAACAGTTACATGGACAGCAATGAAATTTCTTCTCGCACCAATTTCCCTGAGAGTTGGCTTTGGTCAGACATACAACTGCCTGCTTGCCCTCAAGGAGTACCCAACTGGTGAGGCAACTGGTCGCCACGTTAGAAAGTGCTATTCTTGGTTCATGAAACCACTAACACTGAACAATTCTCTGAGTCCTCAAACTCTTCTTTGTTTCAGTCAGTCGACGTCATATTTGTGGGAAACTCCTTTGCAAGACTCAATAACAACCTGGGAATTCATTGGCATCAGTCTGTCAAGAACCCATGGTGAAGACTCAGTGACTTTCATCTGTGCAACTATCATCTTCTGTCTCCTTACACTTGTTTTTATTTCTTCTTCGTTTCATCATTTCTTATCCTTCTTGATCTTTAAGGAATCTGCGTTGGCGAACCATTGGAAGTCATTGTGAGGAAGGACTTCTTTATTGACCTCAGACTGCCCTACTCTGCTGTCCGGGGAGAGCAGTTAGAAATAAAGGCGATCCTCCACAACTACATCCCTGAAGCTATCACAGTAAGTCTGACGACACTACTTTGTTGTTTCAGGCCGAAGTCAATGATATGGGATCATTTTTATCTCTTTTTCAAAGAGTTTCTTCAAACAGTAGATATGTATTATCTTAAAATGTCGAACAGACTAAAATTGGTTGGGGCTTAATATTATTAAAAATGTCACATTCTATTCTCAAATATGTTGTAGAATTTAATTCTAAATTACCGGTAGTTGCATTTTAAGCATTTTTTTAAGATGCTCTTATTTATTTCAAAGGTGAATGATGCTCCATAGTTCTTTCTGTACTTTGAATTAATTAATTTCTTCATTTAACTTTAATTTTACTTATTATGGTCTTAAAAAGTCTGAATTTCTAACTTGTTGAAACACTTTTATTTTACCTCATTACTTTTACATTAAAGTGTATCTGATATTGCCAAATATGAAAGGAATCAGCTTTGACCCACTGCACAGTACAGTACCTCACTCTTTGATGGACCTTTTTCTCTTTCCCAAGGTGCGTGTGGATTTGATTGAGAAGGAGGATGTGTGCAGTATGGCTTCTAAACGCACAAGGTATCGCCAGGAAGTCACAGTTGGGAAGCTAACCACACGATCCGTCCCCTTCGTCATCATTCCCATGAAGGAAGGACAATTCAACATTGAGGTCAAAGCAGCTGTCAAAGACTCGTCCCTCAATGATGGAGTTGCGAAAGGGCTGCGGGTGGTGGTAAGGGAAACACACTCAGTAATATATCCATTTTCACCACAATAATCAGGTGTTTTTTAAAAAAAAAATGAATTTCCACAAGGGGAGTTTTTATCCCCTTGTGGAAATTCATAAATTTAACCTTGCCACCTGGCCAAGCTGGCTATGTCTACAGTGTCCCATTCTTATCCCTGTCAATCGGCTCAAACTTGTGTCTGCTGTCCATTGCCATTGCAGACAAAAACCAGATGTTAATGGAAGTTTGTAGGTTTTATGACACAGGTAAACAAGATTACCACATAATAAGGTAGGAGCAGCAGTGAGCCCTTGATGGGGTCAGTAGACACATCATAAGTGACAAAAATGTGGAGGAGTTCTATCAAAAAGTTATGTGAATTGGCGTGGAATCACATGTATGATGTCTTCCTGTCACAAAAGGAAATCATCCTCTGTCATTACATGTCATTACACTGAATGTCCTGGTTCTCATCCATGAAGTCTACAAAGGCCAAGCTCTAAAATCAGATGGTCTGATTTATGAAGATTTCCTATTTGTGCCAACAGCTTGCCTTATTCTTACCATCTCAGCAGTTCATGACAAGCTAAAAGATGACATGCAAAAGATATAGCCATTCGCGTCTGTGGCTGTCAGCGATGATTTAAAATAACGATGATGACTGATGATTTCGTGAATGTGAATCATTTAAAAAGTAGCTTTGATTTCTAATGTTTGTCCTGGTGTTGCCTTTCCAGCCTGAAGGGGTTCTGGTTAAACAACCACAGATTATAACACTAGACCCCTCGAAGACAGGTGAGCTTACCACAGAAACAGCTGCATTCCATAGTTCTGTAATCGTGTTGTGTTGTTTTTATTACTTGAATTGACCTTGTTTCTCACTTCAGGAGGTGAACAGGTGGAAATTATGAACAGTAGAATCCCGCAAACAGATATGGTTCGAAACGCACCGTCTACCACACAGATTTCTGTGACAGGTGGGATCACTGTGCATTTGGTTGTGTGTTGTATGCCTGCACAATGAATTCATTTGTTCTCATTTGGGTATTTATTTGCTCGATTCTTCCTGTTGATTGAAAGTGCTTTTTTTTCTTGGTGTGTCACTTGCAGGAATGGAAAACATTGGTCCACTGGTTGAGAACGCAATTAGTGGGCAATTGATGGGCAGCCTGATCTACCAGCCATATGGCTGTGGCGAACAGAACATGATCCACATGACCCTGCCCGTTATTGCAACCACGTACTTGGACAAAACCAAGCAGTGGGAGACTGTTGGCTTTGAGAGACGAAATGAGGCCCTCCAGCATATCAAAACGGGTAATAGGGCTCATAGAGCTTTTCCACTGAAGTGATGCTAGTATGTATCCCTATCAGATGTATTTACATACTGGAATTTACTGTGGCTGAAGTCAAAACAAACAACACACACACACACGCTTTTCCACCAAAAAGAACCAGGTGCTTGTTTGGTTGTAGTGTTGAGTTGGTTTTAAACTCTTCCTTCCTACAAACCAGTTTGGTTTTCCATTGGCATGGAGTTCAAGCCATGTCATTGCGTCACCATAAAACCTCAGTATGTCACCGCATAAGTACTTGGTCGTCGATCTCTTTTTTTAACTGGAGCGTTTTAATAGACCGGTTTGGTCCGCGGGCCTCCGTGGGTTCGTTTGGCCCATATTTCTCCAGCCGACCACAACATCAAGAAGCACCAGCTGCTTCAGTTTCCACTCATTTCAGGTTTACAGTTGAATGAGAAACTCCGACAATAGATGAATCGCTCGGTTGTGTTGCGATTATCATAAGCCCTCCCTCGGCCCAGCTAATGTTGGTGCTTGCACTGGCCCAGCAAAGAGTTGGTGCCAGCTAAGGACCAGTTAAGCAACAGTATTTCACACCTCGGGCCGGTGAAAACAGAAAGAACTGGTTCCAACTCAGGCACTAGCACGGAGTTAGCACGAGCACTAGCTTGCTGGAAAAGCCCTGAAAATGTGTTACCCCTACTCCTCATGGCCAAGCTACAACGCACAAGCTTTTCTCAAACATGAACTAAAGACAGCGTCGTACAGATGGGTCTGGAGTTTTTCACATAGGAACTACACAGCAGGAGATTCCCCTCCCAGACTTGCCGACAACAAAACAGAAATTGGTGTTCAGGTCTGGGCTGGTGCAGCAGACAGAAAGTAACATATACTGTAAATTCACCTGCAGAGATAAAGGGCATTTTTCAGGAAATTGAGCAGCATTATCTGTTATCTCCAAAATCTGTGACAACGAATCTCATCTTTGTCAGTGTCTTGGCACCGCGTTTTTGCTTGTTTGTTTTGTTGTTGTTTTTTTTTTTTTCCCATTTCCGTGTCATTTGCTTGTTGGAACCCTCATCAACAATCACTCCTGATTTCTTGGTCACATCAACTCATTCAAACCTTATCCAGAGATTAAACTCAGAGGCAAACAGGAGGAGCTCTGGAGCTTCTCACTCTGACATTTGCATTCTCTCATTAAGTGTCCCCATAGAACGTCAAGAGAGGATCTAGAGTAAGTTCATGCTTGCTTTTTAAAAAAATATAACTGCTGACAAACATTGTGTATTGTTTGTGTCCAGGATACAAGAACCAGATTGTCTACCGTAAAAACGATGGGTCGTTTGCTGTGTGGGCCGATCACCAAAGCAGCACCTGGTGAGGCATCATGAAATCTATGACCTTATTTGTAGAACATTCTCTTATGGGATGTAATGTCTATGGGGGAAGGATGCATTTAATTTGCAAATTATTACAACTAAATAATTACCCCTCTCCCTTTCCCAAGGCTGACAGCGTACGTTGCCAAGGTGTTCACCATGGCCAACAGTCTGGTGGCAGTGGAGGGCAACGTAATCTGTGATGCTGTTAAGTTCCTGATTCTCAACGCTCAGCAACCTGATGGCATGTTCAGAGAAGTTGGAACTGTGTCCCATGGCGAGATGATTGTGCGTACTCTCATTTTATCAGCATCGGTCTTTAACTTGATGGACATAAAAAGAACATTATAAATTACATCACTGTACACAAATGTGTGTGTTTAGGGTGATGTGCATGGCACAGATTCTGATGCCTCCATGACCGCCTTCTGCCTCATAGCCATGCAGGAGTCACGCACTCTATGTGCTGCCACTGTTAATGTGAGTACCTGCTCTGCAAACATTTCTCTCACCTCTTTTATTTCTTATTTGACTCACCTTCTCTCATTATGAACCCACTGGCTGAGCTCTGCCTCTCCTGTCAACCTTCCTGTTCTTGCACGGCACACACACTTATAATAATACAAGTATATTTACTAGTTACTGTGCTTAATTCAATAAGTAGCTTCATTACCAGACACTTTTATCTAATTAACTTTCTATTCCTTCAGGTTTTATGCGAGCATTGCGTTTCTTATTTCCAAATTCTGATTCCCCTCATCCACTTGTTTTCTTTGTCCTGATGCCCAGAGTCTCCCAGGCAGTATAGATAAAGCGGTGTTATACCTGGAGGGGCGTTTGGAGAACCTCGTCAACCCATATGCTGTTGCAATAACATTGTACGCCTTGGCCAATGAGGGCAAACTGAACAAAGAACTCCTCTTCAGATTCGCCTCTCCAGGTACCGATGCACAACAATATTATATGAATGTACAGAATAAAATACAATACACATCCACAAATAATGACATATATTAGACCCAAACAACATTGATATTATTTTTGGAATCTAGACGAAACACATACCATTGAAAAAGCCTGACAAGTCCCCTAATATACTTTTTAAACAAATTAAAAATTGTAAATGAAAAAATGTAAAAATACCAGTATCTTAATTTACCTTTCCCAATTTTTCTTGTAAATAAGTGTGCCTGTATGCTTATATGTACAGGCTGTATGTGCTGACATTAAAATTTTGAATTTTTGATCAAAGTTTGATATTCAGAGTCACTAAAGTTTGTCACAAGTTCTTTGTTTTAATAGAGAGTTGATTTCTCTGGGTTGTTTTCCTCAGAACTTTCCCACTGGTCTGTACCTAAGGGTCGCATTTACACACTGGAGGCCACAGCTTACGCACTTCTGGCTCTGGTCAAGGTCAAGGTAAGCTAAACTTATTGTTGAATAAAATTCATTCATTGATAACCACTGAATCTTGACCACTTGTATCAGGTGAGTGCCAAGTCTCTGCAGTGATAGAAGATTCACAGTCAAACTCACAGAGACTTCAGCTCTTTTCTCTGTGTTGATATAGGCCTACGAAGAAGCCCGACCTGTTGTGAGATGGTTCAACAAACAGAAGAAGGTGGGCGGAGGATATGGATCAACTCAGGTAACATTACACTCTCACATGGACTTCTGGCAAGTTATCATGCATTTGAGTTATCCTTCATTCATACTTTGACCTGCAAATAGTTTTAGGTTGATGCCTCATTCAAAAATTGCAAATACAAAATAAATCAACGTAAACATTTGAATGTTTTTTAAGATGTGTGAATTAATGTAGACCTTGGAACAATATACTTGTTTTATTCAGGTATAATACAAGTATAATTTTGTACTCTTTCTTCTTATCTGTGTCCAGGCTACCATTATAGAGAAATATTGCACAGACAAAAGAATAAATATTGCACATAAATGGAATACATTGAATAATTGCAGATAGATGATGGCAAGACAGAATAATGAAATAAAGAAACTACTCAAGTCTAAATCTAATTGCACTGAAGAAAATTGTGAGTTTTATCCAGTATTGTGAGTATATACACAAAGATGTCTCACCTATGTCAGAGTCTTGGCAGCCCCTTTTTTTTCCATTTCCGTGTCATTTGCTTGTTGGAACCCTCATCAACAATCACTCCTGATTTCTTGGTCACATCAACTCATTCAAACCTTATCCAGAGATTAAACTCAGAGGCAAACAGGAGGAGCTCTGGAGCTTCTCACTCTGACATTTGCATTCTCTCATTAAGTGTCCCCATAGAACGTCAAGAGAGGATCTAGAGTAAGTTCATGCTTGCTTTTTAAACAAATATAACTGCTGACAAACATTGTGTATTGTTTGTGTCCAGGCTACCATTATAGTGTACCAGGCTGTAGCAGAGTACTGGGCCAATGCTAATGAACCAGAGTATAATCTGAACGTAGACATCATGGTGCCAGGCAGGGCAAGGCCTGAAAAGTTTTCCTTCACCAAAGCCAACCACTATACCACAAGAACATCTAAAGTGAGTGCATACTCTGCCACACAAATGTGCATGTTGCTTTCTGTTTGTTTCCTCTGCTGATCCAGTGTGTGTGTGTGTGTGTGTGTGTGTTCATGGTATATCCCCAGCACAATAATATAAACCAGGATGTAACGGTGATTGCCAAAGGAACAGGAGAAGCAACAGTGACAGTAAGTTCATCTGGTCTGTATCTGTTCTTTGTTGATCCCAGATCAGACCAGATACAGTCTTCACCTTGTGTCAAAGCTTGAATGGCAAAAGCCCATTTGATGGGATATTGTCTATGTGACAGATGGTGTCCCTGTATTATGCACTGCCTAAAGAGAAGGAGAGCGACTGTCAGAAGTTCAACATGTCCGTACAGCTCATTACAGGTAATGTTCACTTTTAGTTGTTGTAATCATTCACTCATTTCTCTAGTCTCCCTGTGTTTAGCTTACATAACTGCAAACTGTGTTTTCCTGCTGCGTGTCCATTCTAACAAGTCTTCTTCTTTATGAGAGCAGATTTAATCCTCATGTGCCATCTTCCTTTTCCAGAAAAAATTGATTCTGATGAGAGCATATACAAGCTGAAAATAGAGGTTTTGTGAGTACAATAAAGAAACAATACTGACCGAAGTGTTTTTCATATTGTTTTAACTGTCTGATTTAATCGAACACTGTACATTTCCTGCACAGATATAAGGACAAGGAGCACGATGCGACCATGTCAATCTTGGATATTGGTTTGCTGACTGGCTTCAGCGTCAACACCAATGACTTGGACTTAGTAAGAGCCATTACAGATACACATATACAGAGAGGCAATGTGAGAATGGAGATGTTTAATGGTTTCTTAAGGTGTCTGACACTCTATGTTTATGTGTAGTTGTCCAAAGGACGTGCCCGCACAATTGCAAAATATGAGATTTAAAAATTGTAAATGAAAAAATGTAAAAATACCAGTATCTTAATTTACCTTTCCCAATTTTTCTTGTAAATAAGTGTGCCTGTATGCTTATATGTACAGGCTGTATGTGCTGACATTAAAATTTTGAATTTTTGATCAAAGTTTGATTTTCAGAGTCACTAAAGTTTGTCACAAGTTCTTTGTTTTAATAGAGAGTTGATTTCTCTGGGTTGTTTTCCTCAGAACTTTCCCACTGGCCTGTACCTAAGGGTCACATTTACACACTGGAGGCCACAGCTTACGCACTTCTGGCTCTGGTCAAGGTCAAGGTAAGCTAAACTTATTGTTGAATAAAATTCATTCATTGATAACCACTGAATCTTGACCACTTGTATCAGGTGAGTGCCAAGTCTCTGCAGTGATAGAAGATTCACAGTCAAACTCACAGAGTCTTCAGCTCTTTTCTCTGTGTTGATATAGGCCTACGAAGAAGCCCGACCTGTTGTGAGATGGTTCAACAAACAGCAGAAGGTGGGCGGAGGATATGGATCAACTCAGGTAACATTACATTCTCACATGGACTTCTGGCAAGTTATCATGCATTTGAGTTATCCTTCATTCATACTTTGACCTGCAAATAGTTTTAGGTTGATGCCTCATTCAAAAATTCTCCTCCAGGCAGATGCTTATGACTGATTGATGCTGGGCTGTAATAAAGCTCTTCACTATTCAACTTAGCCAGTATCTATGGCTGATCCTTTTTCGTCTACACGTCATGGAGGGCTGAGATACCACACTACTCTTGCTCCTTCTCTGTGTCCAGGCTACCATTATAGTGTACCAGGCTGTAGCAGAGTACTGGGCCAATGCTAATGAACCAGAGTATAATCTGAACGTGGACATCATGATGCCAGGCAGGGCAAGGCCTGAAAAGTTTTCCTTCACCAAAGCCAACCACTATACCACAAGAACATCTAAAGTGAGTGCATACTCTGCCACACAAATGTGCATGTTGCTTTCTGTTTGTTTCCTCTGCTGATCCAGTGTGTGTGTGTGTGTGTGTGTGTGTGTGTGTTCATGGTATATCCCCAGCACAATAATATAAACCAGGATGTAACGGTGACTGCCAAAGGAACGGGAGAAGCAACAGTGACAGTAAGTTCATCTGGTCTGTATCTGTTCTTTGTTGATCCCAGATCAGACCAGATACAGTCTTCACCTTGTGTCAAAGCTTGAATTGGTCTATGTGACAGATGGTGTCCATGTATTATGCACTGCCGAAAGAGGAGAGCGACTGTCAGAAGTTCAACATGTCCGTACAGCTCATTCCAGGTAATGTTCACTTTTAGTTGTTGTAATCATTCACTCATTTCTCTAGTCTCCCTGTGTTTAGCTTACATAACTGCAAACTGTGTTTTCCTGCTGCGTGTCCATTCTGCCAAGTCTTCTTCTTTATGAGAGCAGATTTAATCCTCATGTGCCATCTTCCTTTTCCAGAAAAAATGGATTCCGATGAGATCATATACAAGCTGAAAATAGAGGTTTTGTGAGTACGATAAAGAAACAATACTGACCGAAGTGTTTTTCATATTGTTTTAACTGTCTGATTTAATCAAACACTGTACATTTCCTGCACAGATATAAGGACAAGGAGCACGATGCGACCATGTCAATCTTGGATATTGGTTTGCTGACTGGCTTCAGCGTCAACACCAATGACTTGGACTTAGTAAGAGCCATTACAGATACACATATACAGAGAGGCAATGTGAGAATGGAGATGTTTAATGGTTTCTTAAGGTGTCTGACACACTATGTTTATGTGTAGTTGTCCAAAGGACGTGCCCGCACAATTGCAAAATATGAGATGAACACTGTCCTGTCAGAAAGAGGCTCACTGATCATCTACCTGGACAAGGTAAGGCTTAAGCCTTTCTTCCCCCTTTCCCATTTCTCTAGACATTGTTCTGTCTCCACATCACATTTGCTTCACATCTCTCTGCAGGTTTCACACACGCGACCAGAGGAGATCACATTTAGGATTCACCAGAAGTTTAAAGTGGGCGTCTTACAGCCAGCGGCCGTTTCTGTCTATGAATACTATGACCGTAAGCCAAACCTAGAATGGCGTATACCTCCGCCAAGGCTGAACAGTCCCCTAAAAGTGTCTATCCTCACGAAGTTTAAGAAAATGCCCTCATTTTCGATCCCACCTTTTCTCTGGGCCATATCTAATCCATCCATCCAGGTTTCATGGAAATTCTTCTGTATTTTTTTTACATAACAAACAATCAAGGCTGAAAACTATAATTTTATTTCCTCAGGATTCAAAGTATGTAAAGTTATTTTCACTGATGAAGGCTACTGTGAATTTCTCTGCCATTGCAGAAACACCCTGTGTGAAATTCTATCATCCAGAGAGGAAGGCTGGGCAGCTGCTGAGGCTCTGTACACGAGATGAGTGCACGTGTGCTGAAGGTAAACAGGGTGGTGTCTCCTCCATCCACTCTCTGTGCCCCTTATACTATGAAGGTTAACAGAGACAACAACTGTCACACTCACATTTAACCTACAAATCTCCAAATTAAACTTAAATCTGCTGACCTTTTCACTGTTGGTGGAATAATACTAACCAGAGAAATCCCACACAAACACAAGGAGGTCAAAGACGTGTTCAACACGGAAACTCCAACGCAGTGTTTCATCAGTCGTTCATCATCCTCCATCATTCAGCATCTCACTTGAAGGAACTGCTCGTAGAAAGTGGCGCACACAAAATCATCAGATTGTTAAAGATCTGATCTGACGTCAGCTGTTGTCTCTCATCGACCCATCTACACATGTTGTCAATTAATCAAGTCATCGCTTGTGTTTCAACTGTTCATCTCCAGAGAACTGCAGTATGCAGAAGAAGGGCCAGATCAGCAATCATCAGCGCACAGATAAATCTTGTGAGACGACACCAACCAGTAAAATAGATTTTGGTGAGATGCACAGAATGTGGTGTGATAAGACGTGTTGAAATCTGAACAACTTGAGTTGGTGTAAGTGAGGGATTGTTCATAAGTGAGGTAATAATCTGCATCTTGTCTGTCCTCAGTGTACAAAGTGAGAATGGAGGCTTTCAAAGAGGAATTGTCATTGTCCACTGACATTTACACAATGCGGATACTGGAAGTGATCAAAGAAGGTGGGTATCGCCCCTATGAACCATCTGAAATTTAAATCGTGTTTTGGGACACTTTGTCCAGTAGAAAATGGGATTTGGCCTCCCCTGCATATTTGATGTGCGCGCACAGAGCAATAACTGCCCATTTAAAGAAAGCCTATTGATTTAGATTTGTATGGTAGCGCAGAAGAAAAGATCGATTGCTGTATCAGAAGAAAGCTACTCTGAGCAGCTGGTTCACTTTATGCCTCAGTTTTAGTTCATCTTCAACAAATGAGTCAGGTGTATTGATATCGGCGTTGGTAGGATTAACCACTCATCAATCCTCTCATTTCATTCTCAGCTTCAAAGCAAATATTTCTCAAAATGTCTCACTATTCCTTAATGTTGCTCTTCTCTTTAAGCTTTGCATTCAATCCTCAAGCATCTTCTGTCTCTTATTTTAATCACAGTTAGTCAAGATGTGGGTGCTCAGGGGAAACTGCGCACATTCCTGAGTTATCAACACTGCAGGGAGTCTTTAGATCTGGGCACAAACAAAATGTATCTCATCATGGGCACATCAAAGAGTATTCACAGAGATGACAAAACTGCAACGTAAGTTTCCAGAACAACTGCAGCTCCCATCGCTGGTTTCTGCAGCTTTTACACATCATATTCCATTAGTCCATGTTTTCACACTTGCTTTCACTCTGCTCTCCACAGGTATCAGTATGTGCTCGGGGAGAGAACCTGGATCGAGTACTGGCCCACAGAAGCCGAGTGTCAAAACGAGGAGCACAGACCAACTTGTTTGGGCTTGGAGGAGATGGTCCAACAGTACTTTACTTTTGGATGTCCGAACTAACGGAACTGGCCAGAAAACTGTCCTTTTCAAATTAGTTTAATTTTTTAAATTACCTTTGTCATGAAAAACTTTCCCTCCCAAGGGTGAAAATGATTTGATTTGATGATGAAGTGAATACATACATTTTGTTGATTAAAGTATACTGGTCCTAATCTCTTTGTCTTTGTCTTATATTAATCAGACACGTATTCTGCAGTGACGTGCAGTCAGGGGAAGCAGGTGAGGCATGGCCTCACCTGCCATCATGGAAAGAAAAAAATATAAAATGAAAAAATAAATTAAATGGTTATATTTATTCAGTAATGTGTACTTTAAAGTTATTTTCCATGTAACTTCACCATATTTAGATGTTGTTTTTCAAAATCGTTGAATTTTCACATTTACCGTTCAAATACTAAGAAGAGACGTGCGGTGAGGCAGCAGCCGGCTGAGCCTCACCATGGATTGCGCAATGCAGTGAGACGGTGTTGCTGTCGCTCTGTATGCCGCTATTAAATATTTAAACACTTTTACAATATGAACTAAAGTTCCATAGTTTAGCGGATGTATATTACATACAGTGGTTTTTAATCAACGTGTTTCTTGTGCTGAGCAATCATAAAACGCCTGCGAAGAGGCACTGGGTGAGGCACGCATGTGGAATATGAGATGTGTCAAACACTATGAATCAACGACTGCAGCAGTAATAACGAAACTTTACTTGACCATAAATGCTGTTCTACTACTGAAATGAGTGTTCATTCCAAAATACTCTGCTGCCGGGTAATGGTATATTTAAGACTGAATTTAACTTTAGGTTAGGGTTAAGTTACTTCAGGTCACAGGGGTGCAGAGCAGCTTCCGCACCGTGATGCATCCAGGTAAGAATGCTCTCAATGTTGCCTCAGTAAAAAGTGAACATGATGGTTGGGGGCGTTCCTCCATTTGTGGAGGATGTAGAGACACCTCTGAGCCCACTTTGTCAGTAATGCAATGTCCAGGAGAGATCCTCACTGATGTTTGGAATATGGTGCTGCTCACCCTCTCCACAGCAGTACTGTTGATGGTCAGTGGGGGGGTGGTATGTTGAGTCAGGCATCCCCTGAAGAGTGGATGGGATGTGTGCCATGACCAGCTGCTCAAAGCACTCTGTGATGATGGGGATCAGTGCTACAGGGTTATAGTCTTTGGCACAGGTGTGATGGTGGTAGTTTTGAAACATGATGGAACAACAGCCTGGCTCAGAGATGCAGCTCCTCTGCACAGTCCCTCAGCATATGACCAGGGATGGTGTAGGTTCTTGAGCAGAGAGATGTTCTTGAGCAGAGAGATGTTGCTGTCACAGGTTTGAAGTCCATGATGTGCTGAATGCCCTGCCGCGTACTCCGTGTGTCTCTTCTGTCTTTGAAGTATCCTGTTATTCTTTCCATATATTTAGGACAAGGAAAGGCAGCGTTCCTGGCTCTCAGCAGTTGATGGATCGCCACTCTCAGCTGGTTGGCTCTGGTGAGGGTGACATCATCAACTAGAAAATGTCTTTTTTCAAAAGAAATTTTGAAGGGATGCCAGATGCATCCATGTCCCCATCATCCTCTGTGTTTTTTACCTTTTAAAAATGTTCGCAAAAACTCTGTCGGGGGTCAGCTCTGTGAGTGTGGGTGGGGGAGGGGGTGACACCGAGCCACAGCAGGTGCAGTTACTTCACGCACTTAACAGAGGGACAGAGAGGGGAGGACCTGTGTTTTGAGTACCCCCCAAACAAATGCTTGTAACTCAAAAACTACAGGTCCTATCTGAAAACCAAAAAGACCGTGACAACCACAAGACTTTGGCCTACGATCACACATGATCACATGGTTTGTGGGAGCGTTCAGAATTGTGGAAATGGGAGCAAGTTAGAAATTACATTTTGTCTGGAAAAAATCCATTTTGTGGTCTCCCATAAATGGCCATCAGCATGTTACGTTTTTGGTCCCGTGTGTCACGATCTACTCATGTTGCTTCCGGGATTCGATTCCCCGTTCGTTTTGGCTGTTTGGTTGCTTTCCTTCTCTCTCCCCCTACTTCTCTCCAGGAGGCGTGGTTGACCTACTTTCCCGGTAGCTGGTGGGCTGGCGCACCTGCAGCTAATGAGGTCTACTGGCTTCTTAAACCCCTGCTGCCAGTTCACCAGCGTCAGATCGTTTTGTCAGCCACCGTGGTAACTTCCAGCGACAGCAGTTTAGCTAGCCTCATAGCATTTTTTGACTAAGACTCCTGTTCACCTGCTCATCCCTCCTGCTTCAGGTTCCACGCCTCCTCTTCAAGGGAAAGAGAGAACACGGACTTTCACCTACACCTCCCGTGAGTTCAGCCATCTCTGGACCCCCTCCTTACCTCTCCTCGGACCCAGCCCCTCAGACCTCTCTCCTGTCCCACTGAGACTCCCCGTGGCCTTACCCTCACCTGACTGCTCCTCCACGTTCCCTCGGCCGTGTGCTCCCTTCCTGAGTGGCCTGCCTCCTCTTGTTTTCTCGCCAAGCCTTTGGTTGTTTTTAGCTGGTTAGTTTTTTGTTTGCTGCCTTTGTGCACCGCCCTTGGTTGTTGTTTAAATAAACTTTGATTTACATTACTACCCTCGTCTGCATCTTCGGGTCCAGCCTCTGTGTAATCACAACATTACGATCTGACCTAGACATGGACCCGGCAGACCGAGAGGCTTTTGGCAGTGCACTAGCTGCCCAGGGGGCGCTCCTGGGTCAGCATGAGAGGGTGCTGTCTGAAGTAGTTAATTCTTTACGTGACCTCTCTACTAATCCTCAGTCTTCCACTTCACCCGCTCACTCGACCAACTCTCGGGCACTCCCTGTACCCCCTGCACCCCCCGTTGCTCCCCGCGAACCATATATCCCCATCCCTGAACGCTTCTCTGGTGAGCCCGGAAAGTGTGGCCCATTTCTCTTGCAGTGCTCCAGGGTGTTTGATCTACAACCGACCACAGTTAGCCTTTGTCACCAACCTCCTGTCTGGGAGAGCAGCGGAGTGGATTACGGCTGTGTCTGAGGCTCGTTCCCCGGCCTACACAGACTATAACACCTTCACCTCTGACCTCAGGAGGGTCTTTGACCATCCGCTCCGGGGCCATGAGGCGGCTTCACGACTCCTTCACCTCCGACAGGCCCAATCCTCTGTAGCCGAGTATTCCATCCGGTTTAGGATTTATGCCGAAGAGAGTGGTTGGAATGACGCTGCCCTTCGGAGTTGTTTTTTGCACGGTCTCCAGGGGGAGCTAAAGGACGAACTCGCAGTCCGAGACGAGACTCGAGACCTGGAGGCGCTCATTACGCTGGCCATCCGCTTAGATAACCGACTCCGTGAGAGGCGACGAGAGAGGGCCCTAACCTGGCAGGCCCCTCCTCAGCTCCCTGCTGCCTTTTCCCGCTGTGAGCACCCCACCGGCCCGGTTCAGCCACCCCTCTCCCCCGAGGCTGTGGAACCCATGCAGCTGGGCCGGGCACGCCTGACCCCCTCGGAGAGACAGCGGAGAATGACAGCCAAGGTCTGCCTCTACTGTGGCCAGCCTGGACACTTCCTCGCCTCTTGCCCCCTGCGGCCAAAAGATTAGGCTCGTCAGCACATGCAGGGGTGCTGGCGAGCGGAGTTGACCCCTGCTCCAAGACCGCCCGCATGGTTCTGCCTGGTACTCTGGTGTGGCCCAAACAATCCCTTCCCCTCAACTTCCTCATCGACTCCGGAGCCGATGATTGCTTTTTGGACAGTGAATTAGCTAGTCAAGCTAACGTTCCAATCACTCCCCTCTCCGAGCCCAAGACCATATTGGACCTGGATGGCAAGCCTCTGGCCCGAGTAACTCATGTCACCAAACCCTTGACCCTGATTCTCTCTGGCAACCACACCGAGAGGATCCAACTATTCCTGATACCTTCCTCTTCCTCTCCCGCCGTGCTTGGCCTGCCCTGGCTAGCTCGTCACAATCCTCAGTTTAATTGGGCCACAGGCAAGCTTTCTACCTGGAGTGTCTCCTGTCATTCCCTCTGTCTTCACTCTGCCATCCCCGCAGCTCCTCCTGAGTCTGAATTGGTCCCAGAGCCCCCCGACCTATCACTGGTACCCTCTGTCTACCATGATCTAGCTGAAGTTTTTTGCAAGCAGCGCGCTCTTTCCCTGCCCCCCCACCGCCCCTATGACTGCAGTATAGACCTACTCCCCGGTGCCTCGTTCCCTTCCAGTCGGCTTTACAACCTGTCGCGGCCTGAACGAGAAGCCATGGAGAAGTCTATTAGTGAGTCCCTGGCTGCAGGTCTGATTCGCCCCTCCTCATCTCCTCTGGGGGCCGGCTTCTTCTTTGTCCAGAAGAAGGATGGGTCCCTACGCCCCTGTATAGATTACCGTGGCCTAAATGACATTACGGTGAAGAACAAATACCCCTTGCCCCTGCTTGACGCTGCTTTCTGCCCTCTCCAAAAGGCCTGTGTTTTTTCCAAGCTCGACCTCAGGAACGCCTACCATCTAATACGTATACGCCAGGGCGATGAGTGGAAGACGGCTTTTAACACCCCCTTAGGCCACTTTGAATACAGGGTGATGCCTTTTGGCCTTACAAACGCTCCAGCCACTTTTCAAGCCCTGGTAAACGACGTCCTCCGCGACATGCTGAACAGGTTCCTCTTCGTGTACCTCGACGACATCCTCATCTTCTCCGAGACCGAGGTGGAACATGTTCAGCATGTACGCCTGGTTCTCCAACGCCTCCTGGAGAATAGGCTCTTTGTCAAGGCCGAGAAGTGCGAGTTTCACACCTCCTCTGTTTCATTCCTGGGCTTTATTGTACAGCAGGGGCAACTCTCTCCAGACCCAGCCAAGACTAGCGCCGTCAGAGACTGGCCGACCCCCTCCTCTCGCAAGCAGCTCCAACGGTTTTTGGGGTTTGCTAATTTTTATCGCCGATTTATTCGGGATTATAGCAAGGTGGCGTTTCCCCTCACTAGACTCACGTCCCCCTCCAGAGCATTCCAGTGGTCCTCCGAGGCCGAGGCCGCCTTCTCCCGTCTTAAGTCCCTATTTACTTCTGCCCCCATACTCTCACACCCTGATCCCAATTCTCAATTTGTTGTGGAGGTTGATGCCTCCGATACTGGAGTGGGCGCTGTTCTCTCCCAGCGCAACCCCAAGGACCAGAGGCTCCATCCCTGCGCCTTTTTTAGCGGGCAACTCTCACCGGCCGAGAAGAACTATGATGTGGGTAATCGGGAGCTGCTGGCCATTGTGTTGGCTCTGCAGGAGTGGAGACACTGGCTGGAGGGAGCAGCGCAGCCTTTTCTAATCTGGACAGACCACAAGAATTTGGCTTACCTGCGGAGCGCTAAACGCTTAAATTCTCGTCAGGCCCGTTGGGCTCTTTTCCTGGGTCGTTTTAACTTCTCCCTCACCTTTCGCCCTGGCTCCCGCAACATTAAACCCGACGCCCTGTCCCGGCAGTTTTCCCCTGACCCTGCCTGCCCTTTGCCCGACCCAATCGTGCAACCGACCTGCATCGTGGGAGCAGCCACCTGGCAGGTGGAGGAGAGGGTCCGGGAGGCCCAACGGACTGAACCTGACCCCGGTGGTGGACCCCCCAACCGGCTATTTGTCCCCAGCCCCGCTCGCTCTGAGGTCCTGCAATGGGGACACTCCTCTAAACTCACCTGTCACCCTGGAGTCTCACGCACCCTGCAGTTCCTCCGGCAGCGCTTCTGGTGGCCAAGCATGACCCAGGATGTCTCCTCCTTCGTCTCTGCCTGTCCAGTGTGTGCCCGAGGAAAGAACTCCAACCGCCCCCCGGCAGGCCTGCTCAACCCCCTGTCCATCCCACACCGCCCCTGGTCCCATATCGCAGTGGATTTTATCACTGGTCTCCCTCCCTCGAAGAACAACACCGTCATCCTCACTGTGGTGGACCAGTTCTCCAAGGCGGTGCACTTCATCCCCCTCCCCAAACTCCCCTCTGCCTCGGAGACTGGTGAGCTCCTCGTCCTCCATGTCTTTCGCCTTCATGGTTTCTCCCTGGACATCGTTTCAGACCGTGGCCCGCAGTTCACCTCTCAAGTGTGGAGGGCCTTCTGCGCCGCCTTGGGAGCCTCGGTGAGTCTGTCTTCTGGTTACCACCCTCAGTCCAATGGCCAGACGGAGAGAGCCAACCAGAGTCTGGAGAGCGCCCTCCGTTGTGTCTCTGCTCGACACCCGGCCTCCTGGAGCTCCTTCCTCCCCTGGGTTGAGTATGCTCACAATTCACTTACCTCTTCAGCCACGGGGATGTCGCCCTTCATGGCATCCCTGGGGTACCAACCTCCATTATTTGAGTTCCAGGAGGACGAGGTCGCTGTGCCATCTGTTCAGGCAAACCTTTGCCGCTGCAGCCAAGTGTGGAAGCAGGTTCGCTCTTCCCTCCTACGATCTTCAGAACGGTCGCAGAGACAGGCCAACCGCCGCCGCACCCCTGCCCCTGTCTACCAGCCAGGCCAGAGGGTTTGGCTTTCGGCTAAGGACATCCCCCTCCAGGTAGAATCTCGGAAACTGGCCCCCCGCTTCATCGGTCCCTTCATCATCGACCAACTCATCAACCCCTCCGCCGTCCCTCTGAAACTTCCCCGTTCTCTGAGGATTCACCCCACCTTTCATGTCTCCCGGATAAAGCCCACCTCCGAGTCAGAATTTGGGTTACCTACACCTCCCGTGAGTTCAGCCATCTCTGGACCCCCTCCATACCTCTCCTCGGACCCAGCCCCTCAGACCTCTCTCCTGTCCCACTGAGACTCCCCGTGGCCTTACCCTCACCTGACTGCTCCCTTCCTGAGTGGCCTGCCTCCTCTTGTTTTCTCGCCAAGCCTTTGGTTGTTTTTAGCTGGTTAGTTTTTTGTTTGCTGCCTTTGTGCACCGCCCTTGGTTGTTGTTTAAATAAACTTTGATTTACCTTACTACCCTCGTCTGCATCTTCGGGTCCAGCCTCTGTGTAATCACAACACCGTGTCTCCATGACAAAATCTCTGGGAGGAGTAGTGGGATGAAAAAAGTATGGAAGAAGAAATAAGAAAAAGATCCTAGGGTAATAACAATAGTAATTCCATGTGTTTGCATGGGCCTTCTGCTGGTGCATTGTTTTGGGAGAACAATAAGCCATTGTAAGCCTCTTTGTGTGGAATGTAAACCATGTCTAGGGTGTAATTTCCTCTGGTCGGGAAATCCACATGCTGGTGAATTTTTTTTTTGGGGAGGACAGTCTTGCTGCCACTTCATTTTATTTTGTTCTTCTTCTTATGTAGTATATTTAGCAGTGAGTCAGATGTTGACCAGTATTGATTTTCTTATGTTTGTCTTTTTCTTCACAGAGTTGATAACCTTCATCTGAATCAGTTTCTCAACTGCTGCTGGGAAATTGTGTAGTTGTGTTTGTGCTGACAGAGCACCAGGAAAGGGGTGGGGATTTGGTGGGCTCTGAAATAAATAGGATGGAGCAGCAGAGCGACAGTCTACACTGGCAGCAGAGCAGAATCAGGAAGGAGGATGGGCAGGACTCAACTGTGGTTGCTGGCCTCCCTGGCCTTTGCCTCAATCACCTCAATGGTTGATGCATCTGAACTGTGAGTAGATCTACATTTACCTTATTAATGACAATAATGAATCTTATATGTATAATGCATTTGAAGGAACCTGGATGAAAAGTGAAGGATTGTACATAAAGGCCGTTCTAAATAGATGGTGGATGTATTGGGGAGAGTTCCAAAAGGGGGGGGACAGCTCTTCAGGAGGTTCTGTCACCACAAGTCTAATGTTTGGTCCTCTGTGTTATGAAAACGGTTTCAGAAGGGAATCGATTCAGTTTCCTAAGCCAAGATAATGTTGACTTTAAACCATGTCAGGAAGTAAGGCCTGAGTTTACACAGTGGATAAAACAAACAGAGTCCAGAGACATGATGATGTTAGTTTAATTTAATTTCAATGAATACAAGCTTTTGCACACAATATGAGACAGTGGTTTGATGCCTGAAAAACTACAAGACACAATTATAGTCACACATTCATAGATGTCTGCAGGGTGTTAGTCATCAAAAAGAAATCCAAGAGGAGGCTGTTTTGAAAAAAAGTGTGTGTGTGTCCTGAACAACCTGGATATAAGCCTATAATAGCCCACTTGTAGATAGTAAATGAGGTCTAAATTTCCCAAATAAGATTCTTTTTTGGAAACATGCATCCACGGTAAGTGGTGACCATGGCCCAAAACCAGGCCACCCCTGGTTGACATGCAGTATTGATGATGATGGCTTAAATCTAGTAGAGAGGTTCAGTCCACTTGGTTGCTGTTCTTCCACGCTGTATGGGCTGCAGTACTGCAGTGTGGTGGTCTGGGCCACAGTGACAATATGGTGCAAAGTGATCATAGTATGTTTACTACCTTTGTTTTCTCTCCCTCCTGCTCCTCAGGAAGGTGTTGGTTGCCCCCAACCTGTTGCGCGTAGGAACATCAGAAAAAGTCTTTGTGGAGTGTCAAGACTGCACAGGAGGAGACACCCAGGTCCAAATCAACGTGATGAATCATCCAACCAAGGTCAATAGGTTGGCAACCACAAGTGTGACTCTTACTCGTCAAAACGACTTCCAGGCATTTGGAGAAATCAAGGTATGTGGAACACTGTTGCTGTTACTTGGTGCCATTTTTTGTCACTATGTCAGAGAGAAAGGCTTCTCCCACAAATTCATTTGGCTCCATGCTGCTGTCAGATCCCTGCTGAAGGCTTCAGCAAGGACCCCAAAGCGAAGCAGTACGTCTACCTACAAGCTCAGTTCCCCGACCGCCTGCTGGAGAAAGTTGTTTTGGTGTCCTTTCAGTCTGGCTACATCTTCATCCAGACTGACAAGACCCTCTACACCCCCAACAGTATAGGTCAGTTCTTCACCAATATATTAGTATCAGTTGGACTGTTTTTTTTACGTTTTTTAATGAACAACTGCCCTATAAATGCCCCCCCCCCCCCCCCCTCTCTCTCTCTCTCCCTGTCAGTTCGTTACAGGCTGTTTGCAGTGACGCCCAACATGGAGCCGGTGGAGAGAGATGCACAACTTCAAAACAAGGCTTCTATTGCCATTGAGTTTGTGGTATGGAACTTTTAACTTTATCATTTCATTGTTGTGCTTCAGTGTGAGTTGCAGGGTCCACTGTTAATGGTTGCACAATGACTTTTATTTTTAGACTCCTGAAGGCATCGTCCTACCTCTTGATCCAGTCTCGCTGAAATCAGGAATCCACTCTGGAGATTTAAAACTTGGTGAAATTGTCAGGTGAGTATTCACTTCAATGCAACGCTTCACTCTTTATATAGAGTCTATTGGACAGTGACAGATGATCAGTGACCTGATATGTTAGTGGGCCAACCAGTTGAAGTCTAATTGGTGTGTGTGTGTGTGTGTGTGTGTGTGTGTGTGTGCATGTAGCCCTGGACTTTGGAAAGT